>JASAMY010003576.1:0-258767 GCA_030248085.1 Paralinhomoeus sp. GSCO2_6
ACAGCGAAACCGGACGTCCCCGTCTCGACGGTCGCGATCTTGCCAATGCGGCTTCTGGCGGGGGTCCCTCGGCGACCTGGGCAGGTTGACGAAGAGGTTCATGCAGCGCTCGAACAGCGTGTTGTCAAAGCAGTAGAGCTAGCAACGGAAGAGCGCGTCAGGGTGGGCGTCGTTCGGCTCCGGCGGGCCCCGTTAGGCCACGCCTTGGGTACCTGCAGTTGGCATGCAGGTTGGGTTCGCTGTCCGAGAAGAGGCCGTGGCACATCATGCAGATTGTGTCCATGACGTAGACGCCCCTCAAGCTCGCGCAAGCAACGCACTCCCGTGAGAGATCCCACGGCCTTGTAGGCCGATAGTCGCCGATGTCGTATTCATTGCAGCCCGCCCACGCAGCTGCAGGCGCTAGCAGCAGCAGTACCACGGTGGCCAGCAGAGACATTTTTCGCACTGTCAACCACTTTTCACAGACACTACACCACGTAACCACAACCCAGTGCAGCCGTCATGTAATAATGACGAGTTTCGCGACAGAGAGCATATTTGAATGAGCACTGCAAGATGGCAGATGGAGACTTGATTAATTTTCAATGATGAGCGCGCGTGCTGCTGCTGCATGCGTTGCAAGAGTTCATTCAGTCTGGGTGACGACACCACCAGACAGTTTCTACATTGCATTTCATTATATACGACACATGTTACGGTACCCGCTCGCAATCGCAACTACACGTTTTAGTTACACGCAGACCGAGACCGCACAAGGCGCAGACAGTACGCATTTTTTTCCAATCTGATTACTGTATGAGTGCATTTGAAACGACGCACGCCACTGGGTGGCGTTGGCAACAACTCTTGGCACAGCATTACAACTATACAAGTCGCCGACCTCTCTCTCTCCTTTGCGTGCGCGGCGCGCGCGCTCACCTTCCTTTGTACACGTCACTTTAGTCGGTGGCAAATTGTATGGCACTGCCACACACATAGGCTCCTCACCTCACGTACGTGCAAGCGCGTGCACAAAGTCTATGTAAAGGCAGTTGACAATACGAAATCATGCCGTTGATCGGAATCATTGGCCTGACGATAGCCGGCCTAGCCGCCAATACAATCGGCTCGATGCGGGCGGCTCAGAAACGGAGAAAACGACTGGTGCTGCTGACAATGGGCTACCGTACTGTTCTAATAGTGCCCGTGTTCGCATCGCTTGTTCTGCTCGCCAGCTTCTACGCTTTCAACAAACACAGCGACGCTCCTCTCCACCTACGGGTACTAGGTGCTCAATTTTAGAATCCAGAAAGATTTCACGTACCAGAATTTTAGAAACCAAAACCGCCCGAGACGTTTCTTGGCTTTATTGGAAAGTGCGCTCCACTGTGGGTTGCGGTGCTGGCCGTGGCGGACGTGCTCATACGACCAGTGCTAGAAATTTGCTGCCGATTCTGCTGCTCGAATATTTTAAATTTCGCCTACGAATTCCAATGGAAATTACGCGACAGAGAATCAAGGTCAATTTCTTGTACGACACTGCGCAAATGCACAGTGCACACTCACAGGCTAATTCTTTTATGCAAATATTGTGTACAGTAGTATGGGTGTCTCAAACGTCTGCAGCGTCACGAGAACACACGCCACGTCAAGAGTGGACATTTTGGATGGAGTTGCCATCGCGATTTCCTTTTGGTTGGCCACCTATCATTGCGGCCATCTGCAATTGACGGCGCTCTTTGCGTTCTGTTCCTGCGTCGCTGTCTTGGACGTGATTCGAGTTGCCGACTTTAAAGTCGGATGCCTGCTGATTTTTGAAATGGCGGCATTTGACCTCTTCTGGATTTACGGCATGGATGTGCTGAGTAAGCGACATGCAAAGCAAGGCAATACAAACAAAATGTAGTGTGTGGTATAATTGCGAAACAACTTTACTTTTCAGCTCGCTTTACTACCGCGCAACACATGGTCTGTCCGAAGCCCAAGAGAGTGCAACTGCCACCTGGGAGATGTTTTACTGCTCAATTTGCAAACGTTAAATTATTCATGTACCTGCATTGACAGATACTAAAGAAAAGCTCACTCATTTCACTTTAGCGCTGTACGGCCAGTTAGCGAATGCCGACGGGTTTCTTGAACAAACACGGTTATGCTAGGTGGTAAGATATACGGTAGTTGCATTAGGTATTTTGCAAGTTCGTGTAAAACATCGCCCAGGCATGTGTCCCGCTGTGCCCATGCAGCCCCCTCCTCCAGTCGACGACTCCCTGACGTCGGTTCTGTTCCTCTCCGTGCCTTCACACCAGCAAGGCTGGCTTTCGCTCTTCAAAATGAGCCATTTTGGTGCGTTCCACTTCGACGCCATCGCCACCGTCGACATTATGGTGCCGGGAGTGCTGCTGGCGCTGCTGCTACGCGTCTGTCTTCAGCGCCGGGAAACAACGGGCGCCTTGAGCAGATTTGCGGAATTCTTGGGAGGCACGCTGGGATTCGTGCTTGGATTAGGCGTCACTCTAGTCGTCACCAACATAAGACGAGCGACCACGCCGGCTCTGGTTTTGCCAGGATTCTGTGCTATCGCCTTCAGTTTGCTGGCGTGCAAATTGCGTGGCGGCTCGGTGCGGGAACTCGTGAACGCCGCTCCGTGATATTATTGAACTTCCCCCATTCCGTGGAAGTAGCGTTTCGGTCGGAAAGACCAGAGCGCCGTCGTTTATTGCTCCGAGGGTGACGGTGAAATCGCAGGAGGCGACACTCGCAGAAGGCAGTGATTGTACACATCTGCACATTGTGCACAAGAGCCAAGTACGTCGTATAGATTCGGCAAAACGCCAGGGTTGGCGCCTAATTGTGTCGCTGACCCCAGCAGCACATACGCAAGGGGTACGGTAGGGGTTTGCTCGCTCGTGTCGTCTACAATAATTACAAACAGACGAGGCATTCCACCGAGATGATATTTGCACTCGTACACGTGATGTCCACGTACAGAATGCAAGCGACCGACGTTCAACAGGCACCACGACGGAGCGCACCACGCTTGCCCGACCAACGAGAACAGAGACAGAGAGCACACCGAATTATCGTCACTGGGAGAGCGTCGAGGCATATCCTACCTACGCAGAGAGACCAGTACCCCAACGCAAGCGAGCAGCCACTGCACCGACATCTGCCCTTTGGACCAAACTACACTGACCAATCATGCGAAAATATACTAACGCATGTACACCAAATTACCGACACTGCGTGTCACTGGCTTAGCCGCGCGGAGCATCGCAACTGAAATGATCCAACTAGAGCGACCGGTCGGTCAACACGTTCACCGGTGGCAGTTTTGTCGACGGCGCGAAGTGTTCTGTGTACGATCGATATTGCTGGTGCGTGACTTTATGCCAGGCAGCGCATTTGAGTTGCAGCAGCGCTTCACACGGGCTGGCGGTGGAGGGTAGGCGCGGCGCCCAGAAGCTGGGCGACCTCCTCCGGGTCGGTCATCTGGCTGGAGTCGCTGTCGAAGTCGTCACTGTTCGAGAGGAAACGGTGACTCCCCCCTGCCGCCGACACCGAGGATGACGACGACGACAACGATTTCCTCTTGCGTCTGACGCGGCGCCGACTAGCGACAGAGGCGCTGCTGCCGCTGGCCAGACTGCCGCCAGAGCTGACGGTGTCGCTATTGTGCTGGGCGCTGCTCGAGTGCGGCTGCTCGAGACTCGTCGGCGGACAGTCGACGACGTTCGACGACACGTCGTCCTCGTCCTCGTCGGCAGCGACGTGCACCAGTCTCGAGACGGCCTTGCCGACGCCCTGCAGATTGTGGACGCGCTGGTCGACTTGCAGCAACTCGAGGCGCGCCGCGTCGTAGGCGCGCGCCGCCTCCTCCATGCGCCGACAGAGCTGCTGACGCGCGGCCAGCAGCTGGGCGCACCTGGCCGGCACGGCGGGCTGCAGACTGCGCGACATGCGCTCCAGCATCGCGCCGCGCCGGCCCGCCGACAGCTGCTGGCCCGTCGAGTAGCGACCCACGCTCTGGGCGTCCCCACTCGCCGCCCCCTCCTCCTCTTCGATGGTGTCCAGGTCGCTCTTGGTGCAGCCCAGCCTCACTCGGGCATTCGTCGCCGGCAGACGGGCGCCGCGCAGACGCAGCGAGGCGCCCAGCTCCGCCGTCTCTTCGTCGGCGTCGTCGCCGCACTGCACCTGCCGGTCCGTCGTCGTCGCCGTCTGCGCGTCCCGCGTCCGCGTCGTCGGCGGCACTGCCTGCAGCTCCACGTCCCGTTCGGTGGACGCCGCATGTTGCCCCTTCCTCTCCTTGCCCAGCAGCAGTCGACGAGGCGACAGCGCCGCTCGCCAGGCCTTCAGCTTGCGGAAGGCGAAGGAGAAACCGTCGATCTCGGCGCAGAAGGAGTAGGCGAGCAGCGCGGTGCCGGCCGTGGGCAGCAGAGCGAGCAGCGCCTCCAGGATCGTCAGCGCGCCCGAGTCGCCGCTGTCGAGGAAGCAGGGATTCGGCCCCGCGTCCAGGCCCGTGCGGTCGCTCAGCATGCATCTGAAGCAAATGTGAATCAATGAAAATGCAAAGGCCCCCACGCCCACTGGGTTCGATTCTGGACGGACCCACTAGATCGAGGATTTCCCTCTCAATGAATTTTCTCGTGCCGTCGGTGCCCTAGATTACTGATGGCGTTCTTCCGAATGTCTTAGCTAATTGCGGCTCTAGACGGGAAGGCGTCATGGACAAGGGTATGCTATATGGGCTATATTGACAGCCTCCTAGCGTTGCCCAAAATCCAACAACAACAACAACAACAACCCCCACGTCCCACAAAGCACCTGTTGTACTCGAACAAATTGGCCAGGCGCCGCGGCTCGACGTGGAACTCCGTCAGCCAATGTAGGACGAACAGCGCCAGCGCCGAGAGGGCGCAGCAGCAGAGAAAGGCCAGCTCTAAATGAATGAAGTGTCAAAGTTCTCCTCAATGAACATTGCTCTACCACCAATCACGCTCGCCTCGCTTCATTCTTAGTGCCACTTCCACGAGCCTCGCGGAAGCTCCCAGTTCCAGGCGTTTGATGGTGAGAGCAGCCGAGAATGCGACCAGCGCAATCTTGATGCCGACGAAGAGGAGGATGGGCAGCAGATAGAGGAGGAAGGCGGTCCAGAAATTGCCGATGCGCAGGCCGACGCGACAGATGCCCAGCACTCCGTCGGAGGCGTACGCGTCGACAAAGGCGGCCAGACCGGTGCAGAACAGCGCTGGGCCCCACACCAGGTGGAGCAGACTGAACTGCGCACAATCAGTCATTCGTCTCACCATACCTGTACCCCTCCCCCCCAGACTAGGAAATCAATCCACACAAGAATGCTCTGTCTAAAAGGTACTGTCCGGTGTTGTATGACCATACAATAGCAAAAAAATTCGTTATTCACCCAATTTCGACCAATCTGTTTTTAGCAAAAGGTACTTATTCAGGTTAGGTGCTATTTTGGTGCCATTCTTGACTTCCTCTTTTGCTCAGGAGAGTACCCCATGGAGATTCGCCCCTCCACCGGCCAAGTCGCGGTCTCTGACACATACCTGTAACTGGGGGGGGGGGACCGCAGAACTTTTCAAACACCACCCCCCAAACCCCCACCCCAGAATTTTCCCAAGGGATTTTCACTCTGTCCAACACAATAAAAGTGAGTAAATGTCGATGTATTTCAGTGCTCTTCAGTGTTATATGACCGTTAAACAGCTGAATAACACTGTTTAGACCCTATTTATACCTATTTTTGACCAAAAAGTACCAGTATAAGCCAAAAAATGGGCAGCTACCCCCACTTTTTGCTCCAGACACCCCCCCAGAATTCGGCCATTTACCCCCCCCCCCACTCTTCCAGACCCGGTTACAGGTATGGTCTGACACGCTGACATATGCGGCCACACGGGTTCGAAGACGCGCACCATCTCCTCTGGTCCGAATCGCAAGAACCGAAGAACCGTCCGAACAGGCAGCTGGCCACGTAGACCGTGGCCCAGCCAAACAGCGCCAGCTGCGAGAAGTTCAACAGCACGTAGTTGGCGAGACACGCCGTCGGCAGACTCGAGTCCAGTCTGAAGCATGATTCCGTAAAAAATTTTGAATAGAAAAAAAAATGACGCAAAGCGCACGTTTGCGTGTCGGCAGCGCAGCTGTTGGCGCGTCGTAGGCTGTCGGAGACGCTGGGCAGCAGGTAGGCCGAGGCCAAGCCGACGCAGCACAGCAGCATGTAGAACAGCACGTACTTGCGGTCGTCGCGCCGAAATTTGCGCCGGTCTTGCAGTTCAAAGATTGGCTGGAATGCGTTATTGTGGTGTGCGCGCGTGTGACAGGTGAAGATTGCGTCTGAAGACAAGAGGGTCCAGGGCTCGGGGAGGGTCTAAAGTAATCGCTGTCCAGCGTTTTACCCAGGTCCCGGATAAGAAACTTTGAAGGGTGATGAAAAATAATGCACCAAAATAGCATCCGATAGGTACTTTTTGGTCCAATTACAGACAAGGATCATGCTGAGTTTCGCGGACTTTCTATAGGATGGCGACTTCCCTACACAGTCCTTATCCCACCATCGGCGCGCGTGCGTGCGTGCCTCTAGTAGCCCATAACGAGACTTCGAGTTGTCCACCCACCAGAATCGCGAGTACAGGCGCGAGAGCGCAGAAGGCGAGGACGGCGACGGTCTTGCGGACCAGCACCTTGGTGGACTCGCGCATCCAGTAGACGTCGCAGTGGAGGAAGCACTCGCTCGAGACGCTCGAGCGCGCCGTGTGCAGGTAGTGGACCATGGTGCGCGTCTGTGCGCGCGCCTGCTGCCAGCGCACGTGCACCAAGGGCGCGTAGCAAAACGTGTCGTTGCGCGGCGTGGGAGAGTCGTAGGACAACAGCAGTCGGCGACTCGAGTGCACCAAACCGCCCTGCGTTCCGTTACACCCTCGCAAAATGATTGCCAACTCGCATGTGCACAGTAAGAAATGACAACACACTCACGTAAGAGCACTCGTCGCTACGGTAGAACGTGGCGCCGTTGTACCTGAAAGGGTGCACACCGTCTCATCTTCTGACTACACACACACACACGTGGACTTGCTTGCTCCCCCCCCCCCGCCCCACGCAAAGCGAAATTCAAAAATTCAAAGCAACGAGCTCCATATAACAATCTTTCTGAATTTTCACCGACCCTCCCAAACAAAACTTCTTCTGAGGTGAATTTTTCTCCAAAAGTGCCCATTGATCGCTCCACCGCACCGAGTATTTTATCCACTGTTCTGTGCGCTTTGCTGTTCTTTCAAACACTGCATCAATCACTAGTCAGTCATTGCGTTAGCGTGCACTGGCCTGTGTCCCTTGAGCAGGTCAAAGAAGTGGGCGTGTATGCCGAGACGCTGTACGCGTCTGCAGCCGAACTGCAGGGCCCTGTGCGCGCTCACCGCCGCCAGCTTCAGGGCGACGCCGGGCGTCGTCCGGTCGCGTCCCAGCAAGTCGAGGAGGGCGGGCACGCAGGGCGCGTAGTAGTAGGCGCAGACGAGCGGTGCCAGCGCGCGCCAGCACTCGGGATGGCCGCGCAGGTGCCGCAGCCGGTGCAGCTGCCCCGCGATCTCGGAGCCTCAACGCGCCAAAGCTCTCCTCACGGCGTTGAAATGCTATGGGTGGTGAGACACGCCCCTATTCTCCCCCCCCCACCCCCCACTGTCGACTCTAATCGTGGAGGAACCCCTTACACTAGCCCATGTGGGGGAGATCCCTGCCCTAATGGGGGCATACGTGTAGATTGGTCCAAAAGCCAGGGGGGGGGGTGGCTGGGGGTTTCGAGGGGGGGGGTCTAGAGCCATCCCGGGTAAAATGACCGGGATCGGAAATTTTGGAGGAGGGGTTGTCGAAGTGGAAGATTTCGCACCAAAATAGCGCGTAAATCGGTGCTTTTTGGTCCAAAATGTGCCAAAACAACGCCTAAATAGCACGTCTTAAGCGTTTTTGGGTCACACTACAATGAAAAAGGACACAAAAACACGCATATTCACCCAATTTTTCAATAATGAGAGAGGGTTTCCCGCAACTTACCCGGGATGGCGATGGCCAGGGGGGGGTTGCTCCCGCAAAAAAGCGGGACGGCCTTGGCCAGGGGGGGGGGGGCGAACCCCCCCTAAACCACCCCTGAGCCCACGTATGAATGGGGGTATGGGGCAATCCTGCCTGGCAATCCGGGGTTCCTGCGCGAAAAAAGGGATCACCCCTACGCTTTGATCCAGCCTGCACTGACGTAGACCACCCAGGCCCTCGCTGACCTGCTTTTGAGGCCTATGCAAAGCATTTATTTCCAAAATACCAACATTTTGACGTACCCATTGTTGGAGACTGTGGGCCTACACCTTCCCCCCCCCTTTCCCCTGGCTTCAGACCCACCTACACTACACCTAGGCTACAGAAGAACCTCATAAACAATAGTAGTAGACACAAACACTGTGTTTGAAACACACTTGTCTGGCTCTGGTTCAAGTTGGCCGTGTAGTTGCCGGCGAATCGGGCGCCCATGCAGTCCATTGGGTAGTGGGCGGGGTCGTGTCCGGAGCCGGGCAGCGCGCGGATAGGCTGGCAGGCGCCCACCGGGACGTAGCAGCCGCTGCCCTCGTCGAACCAGCGGATCTGGTGCGGATGCGTCAAGTTCCGCGCCACGTACTTGGCGATGTAGGCGGCCACGTTGAAGCGGTCGCGCTGCGGCAATTCCCGCGGCTCTGCGCTCTGGGAAAAGTTCGGACCGAAGCCCAGGTTGTCCACCACGGCCGCGCTCGACGCGACGACGCAGCGGCAAAGCACCAGCAGAGCAACCGCTCCCCAGCCCGCCACCTCGTCAAGACGCGCCATGTGACCGTGTCAGCGCGCGAACAAAGGGTTTTTTATAAGCTATAAAAAACCGTACGGTACACGCCACAAGCAATTTGCGGCAATTTCGATTCGACGCACGCAACGCATACGATGCATGCAGAGCCAAATGTCTAAACACGGGGATCAGGATGACATCTCGTGGGTACAGTAAGGTACCTGTCAAATCAAAGGTGTACGCGACTCGTCCGGCCGACATTCCTGATCTCAAGCAGAGGATCCGAGTCGCTTCCGGCGAAATCACGGTTGAAATGAGACAGAAAACTGTGTTGGCGTAGCTTGCGCACCTGGAAAAGGTGATAGAAAGTGACAGAGGTCACGCAGACGTGCATATTGAGTGATGTCCCAGACACATTTTCTCAACTTTTTAGGGATGAAATTCTGGGAGTGTACGTACCTACACAGGCCTGAAATATAAAACATATCCATTGCAAAACCTTAAAGTTATAACCAAACGAAACCGACAAACCACCCTGTATATGCTTACCTGTGTGTTGTTGTTGTTGTTTGTTGTACGTATTTTCGCAATAGTTTTAGATGCTCTCTGAAAGCGTTGCGCGTCGACGCGCTCACGCCGAGCACACGCTGGCGCCGAGCGTCATCAGCCTCGGCCTGAGCAGCAACAGTTGAACTTCAATTTGAATACTGTTGCTTGCAGCAGCACGGCGGCTCCTGCACATTCACATGCGGACCATGTACTGTCTCAGTCTGTTGTTTCGCCGCGCAGCGTTGCATCTGTTGCATCGAAGTCAGCACGAATTGTCAGCGTCTGTTTACCCGCTTCTGTAAGCCGACACTTTTGTTGTTGTTGTGGTCGTTGTCCTTCGCAACTCAATTGGTCGTTTCCTCAGTTTAGAGTCTGCTGGAGTTTGTTTGTTTGTACCTTTATAGCGCTGTCGCTCCACGCACATTGCTGCAGACGTACCGTACCTAGATTCAGAAGGCACTCAGAAATGCGAGTGGCGTGGCTTGTAGCGCTGCTGACACTATGGGACGCTGCTGCGGCCGAGAACGCAGCTCCTTCGCTACGACTACGACTAACTGACGAGCTGGTCAAAGCAGTGACCGACGTAAGAAACTAATTGGCCAGCGGTACCCACGTTCCGAACCTTATGGAAATGCGTATCAACGGCGGTCAACTACAGTATGCATTGTTAACATGGCAAGCTTATTTCTGCACTACTTCTGATCCATCGTGTTGTGCACAATCTATTCACCAATGTTCTGTCGAGAAATATTATTTCTCCACAAAGGCAGGACTGAACATTTAGATTCTCCGCGACGAATCGTACATGGGAATCTTCGTGGAGGCAGCCCATCATGCGGTCTTCGCAAATTTGGCGAGTTCAAATGACTTCTGTAGTTTGTTCGTTCAAGTGTAGTTGCTTGTGAGAGGTTCGTGTGATTGCTTGTTCCCATCAGCTAACGTGCTGTGTGTGTCCTATGTACCTATGCATGTGTGTCCTATGTATTGCTGTCAAAAATTCTCCAATTGTGGGGCCCCTTGTCAATCTGGTTGCAACGGCAGGTTACAAAATAGGCGCCCAGATGCGCCCATGCGCCCAGGTATATTTCGGCTTATATTTAGGCTTTTGCTTAGGCTTAGGCTTCTGCTTAGGCTCAGGCTCAGGCTTAAGCTTTTGCTTAGGCTTTTGCTTAGGCCTAACCTGGAAATAACATTGGCGCATGGGCGCATCTGGGCGCATATTTTGTCTATTGCCAGTAGAGTTGGGAAAAATACGTTTTGACGTTGGACCGACGTATTTTTTTGAAAAAATACGGTATTTTTTTGAAAAAATACGTATCTTTTGTATTTTTTTGGAGCATGTATGTACATGTACCATACATCATAGTAAGCCATCAGCGAAGTGTCCAAAGCTTAGAAATCGGTGCATACGAACGCTGAATGTTGTAAAACTGCGCAAGCACGCAAGCGGACGTGTAGGAGTGTGTGTGCGTACGTGTGTGTGAGAGGTGAGTGTGTGGGTGAGTGGTGCGTAAGCGGAGTAATGAGTGACCAGGAGATTTGGCACCCAACAAAGTGAGCTAAGAACGCGACACAGGGCGCGACACAGAAATTGAGGGCGTGAAGAAGAGCTAGCAATAGCAAAAGCTAGCAGAATCAATTGTTGGGTCCGTGTCCGCTGCATCCAAAACCTACTGTAAGCAAAACCTAAGCGTCGTAAGGATAATGTGATGTAAAACAAATCGTCTTTAGGGAAATTTACCCACCACACAACTCACAAAATGCTGTTCAATGTAAGGTACATTGATTAACAACAAATGTTTTATTATCGATTGCTGGCTGATTCAACAAAATACAGGTTTACGACTTCGACTTACGACTGTGACCTTACGATTACGACTACGACCGTATTTTTTAAAAATAAGATACAGGCGGCAACGTACTTTTTCAAAAAAATACGTGTATTTTTTTGAAAAAATACGTTTGAAAAAATACGCGCCCAACTCTAATTGCCAGTTGCAACTATAGAAAATAGTAGGTAGCTGCAACTGTAGTAGTTGCCCCCGGTAAACGGAGAAGTGGCCCCCAGCCCACAATAGTGTGCCTCCCTTACCGTGTCTCGAGAGTTTGAAATCGATGTTTAAAGTGTGCGTGCGCCCCAATTCTCTCGACTTACCACACGGTCTACATGCGCCTGCAGCGCGTGCGCTCCGTGTCTTGGAACCCGTCTGTGGTCTTCGAGCCTCCGAGCACGCTGCGCGTGACGGTGAACGAGACGCGCGTCGTCCTCCTCAAGGAGGACACCATCCACGTGGGACACGGAGAGAGGCGACAGGGCATCGTCAAGGTCAGCGGTGCGCGCTGTTCGCAACCAGCGTGTTCGCCACGAGTCCACTTTCTGTCTTGGAGCCAATTAATCAGCTGATCACAGTCTTCAACTCCCATGCTACTGCAGCAGTGTGGAATCCCAAACTGTCAGAATGAGCGCAAGAGCAGTGCCTGCGTATGTACTGTACAGTGTACGTAGAGGGGGGGGATCAGAAGTGAGCCAGGAGGATACATACGTCGAGCGCAGTTTTTCGTCGCTTTTAGGTCGTCTACACTGGGGCAAAGCTCGACTTTCCCATCAAGATCACGAGCGGCGAGCAGAACTCGCCAATCGTCGACCTCGACGGCTGTCGCTTCACCGGCGGACGCCTCACCACGACGCTGCACAGTGCGCAATCTCTTTCCCCAATCTCTTTTCCCTCACCACCACGGCCCTGGTTGGGAACGTGGAACATAGGAAAGAGGCTGCACTTATATACAATACACTGTATGTATGTGTGAATACTGTATGTATTGAATGTGTGTACTGTATGTATTGAAAAGTTGAGGAAAAATTGGCGAATGGCGCGATGGGAATTGAACTCACGTCTTTGCATTATCGGTCCAGTATGCTCCCCGCTACACACCACACGCGCACGCCAACTCCTCTACAGTATTCGAAATGAGAAGGCAGAGACAACGAAAGGGCGGGCCTTAGGCCTAAGCACCAAGTCGTGCCTTTGCCGAAGCGCAGCTTGCGTAGTCGGAGGACGTCCCAGCTCTTCCACCTTGCGTGACTTTTGTATCGGCTCGGGCCGTGTGCACCGCATTGCGTGCCCAATTCGGTTTGCTTGCTGCGTCGCAGAGTTCGGCGCGACGACGCGCTGGCTGCGCCGTCGCGTCCAGGCCGAGTACGAGAGGCACGCCGAGATGGCCCACCACCTTTGTCCCTCGGCGAAGTTGTGGGCCCTCGACTACGAGAGTCGACCCGTCGACTTCCGTCGCGTTCGGCTCTTCTGGAGGGGCCGCGTCGTCGACTTCGGACTCACCAGTCAGCCCAAGTGAGAGCCGCAGCGTTCCAGCAAACGCTCTACTTTTTATGGGCTACTCTGAGTCTAATTAATTAGCCTGCACGAAAACGAATGGGTTGTACAGAGACGTACAGTACAGTACGTATATGTACGGGGCACGACCTTAGTATTGCGATTATGCTATAGGGTTGGATTAGAGTAGAATTGTGCTCTTCACACGTGTACGTATGAAAGACGATTTCAAATTAAGGAAAAATTTGCAGGTGGCTGCAAAAAAAGGTGAATATGTGACGCTATTTTGTTAAAGTCCAGTTTGAAAAAGAGGGGTATTAATTAAGGCATGCCTCATTGGTGTATAGCCACCTACACTTTGCAGCTGATCAACTTCAGTTTGAACAAACCGTGTATAAAAACTGAACCAAACGCAGCAACACGTCACATATTCGGCATTTTTTGTGTTCGCAGCCATATTTTCCCACTCCCAATTAATTTTAATTTTTTTTGTGTTCGCGTGCATAGGAAGGTGCAGTGGCAATTTTTAGGACGTAACTAGACTGGAACACAGTGCATTCACATATGCCGCATGACTGAATGCCACATGGTTGCGAGACAGGCAGGAAGGACCCCATGATCTTGTACATGGAACACGATGCAGGCGCACGTACATACGCACGCGCGCAGGCACGCATGCATACACGTAAGCACTCACAAGATGTAAAATGGTGCATTGCACTATGCAAACGTTGTAGAAGCAGTTCATCATTGGTTGAAATGCCAAAAGGGGACTGACGAATGGAGCCAGTACAGTATGTATGCATGCACATCACTAACTGTAGTGGCAACCCACATGTCACAAATGTTAGCAGGGTGCCGATTATTTAACCAGGAAATGTGGCTGTGCCAGGTCCATGGTAATGGCCAATGGCAACGCATTGTCAGAGAGAGATGAGATGTTAAAGGATTGCTGTTGCGTTTTGGCTGAATGAGGATGGCTCACACAACAAATGCCGAATATGTGACGTGTTGCTGCGTTTGGTTCAGTTTTTATACACGGTTTGTTCAAACTGAAGTTGATCAGCTGCAAAGTGTAGGTGGCTATACACCAATGAGGCATGCCTTAATTAATACCCCTCTTTTTCAAACTGGACTTTAACAAAATAGCGTCACATATTCACCTTTTTTTGCAGCCACCTGCAAATTTTTCCTTAATACAGTGTTTTTTCGTAAGACACACATTGATACGATAAAACCTATGCAGGCACGCACGCACGCACGCTCGCACGTATGTACGCACGCACGCGCGCATGCTTTTCAAACTTTCCACAAGTTCGAAAAATCAAAAAAAAAATCGGCAGAACCTAGAGAAAAGACCAAAGTGGAAGGGTAGGGCAACAAGTCGTTATCCCTCTTGCAGGGACACGTGCAAAAGCAAAGCCGCCATCGGGAGTTGAACTGGCGACCTCTCGATCGGTAGTCTGATGCCTTACGGATCGCGCCAAAGCACTGACAGTCAAACCCACTGTGCCCAAGCACTGACTCACAAAGTAAACCATAACTCAAGATTAACAGCACCTAGCACAAATTACTTCAGAAGCTTTTCTTTCTAAAAATGTGAGTTGTAGACGCCTGTGCAGTTTCAAAACAAAATGATGTGTTTTGATTTTTGCTTTCAAACAGTTTGGGACATATCTCTGTACTGCGACCGAGTATGCATACGTGCTATAGCGCGTTAGATAGCGCGTTAGAAGGTGATGTTAGTCCAGTAGGAAAACACGAAAAACCTTGACATGATTTCAAAAAGTTGTCAAATCGACCATACTATTGACATTATCTCGAGATAGGGAACGCTAACAAAGGAACCCATTTAGGTTTTTAAGAGCCGATATGAGTCGCCAATGTCTGGCAAGTTTCATTCCAATAGCATAAGACGTTCGAGAATGGCGCACGAAAAACCTCGAAAAAAACGTGAAATTTTCGGAGGTATTGACCCCTTACAGTAAAGCAAGGAAACGCGTTATGGCGCATTCGATGCCCCAGAAGAAGGCGGTTCATTTGCGCCATAACGCGTCGAAATCCGTTCAGGCAATCAAAAGTTATAGGCGATCGAAAATTCAAAAACCCGCATTGAGAAGTGGTCACATATTAGGGTTGTACGCTGACGCGTACACCCTGATAAATGCAAAGCAACTCGCGAATGGCCCGACGTACATGCGCGTACGATGGCGCGATCGAGTCCGCTCGACACCGAGACGTTTTTTTTTGGGAAGGGGTCAATAGCTGCATGCAAAATACGGTAATGACGATACATTGTACATACCTAGGTGCTATGTACATTATGTGCATGCGTGCATGCACATGCAGTTGTGCTATATTGCTGCGTCAGAGCATAGTGATGTAAAGTATAGAAATGATCACCATGACTAGGCGGTCAACTTTTGTGTTTTAGCCGAAGTGATCGGACCTACCCACATCAAGTTTCTTGCAAAGCAGCCCATTTGACGGTGTGCGTGCGTGCGTGCACTTCTGCAGTGCCATATTGGTTCGTCGGAGCGTAGTGGTGTAAAGAACCAAAATGATCTACACGTGCAGGCGGTCAACTTTTGTGTTTTAGCCGAAGTGATCCGAGCTACCCACATCAAGTTTCTTGTGAAGCAGCCCATTTGACGGTGTGCGTGCGTGCGTGCACTTCTGTAATGCCATATTGGTTCGTCGGAGCGTAGTGGTGTAAAGAACCAAAATGATCTACACATGCAGGCGGTCAACTTTTGTGTTTTAGCCGAAGTGATCTGAGCTACCCACATCGAGATATAGCGATTTTCCCGGAAGTGAAAATATTTTGGTGCGTCGGAGCGCATTGGCCCTAAGGAATGAAATGTTCCCCACTAATTGGCGATCAACTTTATTATTGACCTCAAAGCGATCCGAGCTAACCACACCGAAATATCGCCGTTTTTCACTAATTTCCCAAGAGCGTAGAGACATATTGGTGCGTCTGGGGTGACTAATTTTTTCAAAGGGGTCTATTCCAGGTCATGGCGATCAACTTTCCCCATTTTAGCAAACCTCTCAGACCAACGGTTGAAGCGCCTATAGAGGACAAACATTTCTTCCAAAATTTTAATTAGCTAATATCTCATTATCAGTAATCAAGTTTTAGGTTTAGTGGCTTGGCATAGACTTGCCATAAGAAACTGTTCAAGGAAATCAAAAAAAAATTGGGGGTTTACTCGGCACTTTTTGGAGTTTTACTCTTGGTGGAAACCACCCGAAAAAACGGCTATGTCCAAGAAAAATCGCCAAATCGACGATATCTCAAAATCGGAGCTGCCTATCAAGAAATCCTTTGGGCGTCTATTTTCTTTGCAATAGCTGCAGATGCTGCCCAAGTTTCATATCGATACCTTTAGCCGTTAACGAGTGGCGCTCCAAAAACCTGGCAGAGAACATGAAAAAAAAAAGCCACAAAATTGGAACATTTTTGGAACTATTGACCCCTTACAGTAAAGCAAGGAAACGCGTTATGGCGCATTCGATGCCCCAGAAGAAGGCGGTTCATTTGCGCCATAACGCGTCGAAATCCGTTCAGGCAATCAAAAGTTATAGGCGATCGAAAATTCAAAAACCCGCATTGAGAAGTGGTCACATATTAGGGTTGTACGCTGACGCGTACACCCTGATTCACCGACCGTTGCAGAGTGGACGGCCAGTCGGTGCAGCTGGACTTTCTGGGAGCCGCCGTGCGCTCCAGTCGACCGCCGTCGAACACGACCGCCTTCAGCCCGCCACCACTCGCAGATGACGTTTGTTCAATCTCACCCTCATGGACGTGCTGGTTGTTGTTGTGGAAACGACAAGGGCGGCTGCAGCTGCTGTCTTGTCCTCGCTCTATCTCGGCCTGGGGGGGGGCATCGGTGCCTGCCATCCCTCAGGTAGCTATGACTACTTACTGGGCCGAGGGCGGTCAAGGGCGAGCTGGTGAGTAGTCGGTCACAGCGGTCGAGCGACCACTCTGACACGCCAGGGTGCCACTGCCGGGCCCGGACAGCTGGCCATTGCGTCACCACGTTCTCACGTTAACGACGACGCCAGAGGGCGCTGCGGGGCCGTTTTCAGCCTGGGCTGGGACCACATGTTTTAGGGGATCGGCCTGACCCAACCCCCAACCCTCCTCCTTTCTCGTCCTGGGCTTGGGATCAGGCATAATATCGATGAGCATGGGATCGATAATACCAGTAGTATATAACAGTCGAGCAGTAACGGCAGTACACACGCCGCCAATACGTTTGAGGGCGACTCGAGTCGGATGGCGCACGTCTTCGTGTCGGACGCGTTCATCAACGGGCTGCTGCGCGCGCAGTTCGGCACCGGCCTCTCCTCGCGCCGCTGCCAGATCCATTCGCGGGTGAACTACCATGATTCGTTTCCCGCGTACAAAATTAACAATTGTGAGAAGGGAGAGGCTAGACTGTGCCCTCTCTTGGAGCATTCGCGATATTCCTCTCCTGTGATCTGTATGTTTATTCACGCGTCAGCGCGTGACCGCTGCGAACAATTCGCAATGGCGCAATTCGCAAAGGTAGTAAGCGTTAACTTAGTGGGTCAAAATCATAGTCTTTGGAAACCAACCTTATGTTTTCTTGCCAGCTCAACTACAGTACAGTGCACCTGCATGCAAAAAAGTTTGAGCTTACTGTAGGAGGGGTAAGGTTGGAATGTGCACTTTGGTTTGGGACGTTTGACGATTTGACGCAGACGAAATTGCCGCCGCGACCGGGCAGTGTCGACTTGGAGGGACCGATATCCTCGGCGATTGCGAGCACATTTGAAGAGGTCGCGTCAGTTCTTGGCGTCGACTTGGCACTCAACTCTACCGGTCAGTCGCTTGGTGTACATTGCTCCCTCTCCAACGTCCTCCAACTCCAACATCCAACTCCAATGGTGTCCTCCTACATTGTCTCCAATAGTGCCCGGGGTTAATCGAAGTTGAAATTATAGTGCCCTGGGGGGATTTACGGTGCAACCCACTTCTCTGAGTTCCTCACCCGTGTCTACGAACGCAAGCCCAACAGGAGCGCAACGACGCAGACATGACTGCCTAGCGGTGGAGAATTGTACTCATGATCTCAAAAAGTCCGGGGTTCAATTCTCCAGGACCGCTATTGAGCATTTTCCCTTCAGTGGCCTTTTTCTGAAGTCATCCTTGCGTGTGGCGTTCATTAGTTCGTGGGCAGAACAGGTAATTTGCGTCGCGTTCTACTGGATGGTACCCCACCCCCTCCGTGGGTGCCTGGGACGGGAAGACGTGATAGTGTGACGCCAGCGGAACCAACGGAAGTTAGGGGCGCCAGCCCTCTGGGATCGACACCTGACTATATCTCGTCTCTCGCTTGAAGGTGGACAGTGACGTGTGTGACCAGAGAGAAGCGGCCAGCAGGCACACACTCAGAGAGACAAACAAAGAAATCACAATCGTACCGCCATGACCTCCTTGCCGATTCAGTGGACCTGTACATCGTGCAGCCGAGAGGGCCTCCGACGGTGGCGTTTGTCGACAACCGACTGCTGCTCTCGGCCGACACGCGCCTCTCTGTCGACAACCGATTGCGCAACTGTTGGGCGCCCGAACAAGTCTCCGGGCCCCGGTCGACGTCGGCCAAGATCGACGTCAAGGGCACGTTCGCCTTCGCCATCGACCTGTGAGAACCGTCGTTTCCTTGGCATCAATTGTACTCGCAATGGGGGCACAGCACACAGTCATCGTCGCAATATATTGCGCCCACATCGGCATTTGCAGGAGCGTGCCTGAGGGCCACCACCTGCCTCGGCTGGCCATGTCGGTGGAAGCGAGGGACGTCGAGGTGGAAAGAGTCGTCGACTTCTTCAAGGACCACCCGGCGCTGACGCCGCGAGAGCTGACGTCTAACGAACTCGCACAGCTGTCGGCCAGCGCTCAAAGTTGGTGTCGTTTTTGTACGCGACGTAAGACACTCCCGTTCTTGTTGCTCGGTTGAAACACCCGTTGAGGGTGGTGGTGCGGGGTGGGGGTTGGGGGTAGGTTAGTCCGCAACATTAATGTAGGTACATGTACTGAAGTTTCATGCAAGGAATTCGAGCCTTCAGCTCGTGCCAGCGCCACAGCGGAGCGTCTCGTGGAGAAGATTCAGAATCTCGTCAACGAACGTCTTGCCGTTTTTGAAGAGTTCCAGTTCAAGTTCGTCGCCCCATCTATGGACGAGCCGTTCTACTCTTACATCAGGAGGACGATGCCCCGCAAATACGCCCCATTCTTTGGCAGGCTTGGAGAGCCGCCACAGGTGACAAACTTTGTAATTTTGTAATGTCAACTTTTGCAAGGCCTGTAACCGGAATTTGTTCGCAATTCAAACGACAAACGTTCAGATCGGCCTCGTTTTGCATCTCGAGTCAAAGAAACGTACCGCAAACTCTCTAATTAGTCTCTGCCTGACATACAACAATCCCTCGAAATCCCTCATTTAGCCCCCACTTCTTGGGCTTGTTAGTTTACAAGCACCCAACCTCCCCCCCCCTCCGAAAACCGGTTAGCCCCGGTTAGAACCAGGGTCTTGGATCATCAGCGCGCTGGCGGTGATGTTTCAGGTGCTCTCGGAGGCGTTGCGCGTCGAGGCGCTCTCGGTGACGTTCGCCGAGCACACGCTGGCGGCCAGCGTCAGCCTCGGCCTGAACAGCAGCCGTCTCGAGCACGGCGTCCAGCAGATGCTCCGCTTGGCCGCAGAGCGACACCGCCGCTATCTCTGTGACATCGATCGATGCCCTGAACCCACACCAGACCCGTACGAAGGGGTCGAATAGAGAGGGAGGGGGAGCGAGCCAGCCCCTTTAACCCGTGATAACCATCATTTTTCCACAACTCTTCACTTCACGTCATCACGCATACCTAGTGTCGCCATGGATGTTTACAATAAAAATATGATAGCGGGCGCTGCATTGTGCCCCCCCCCCCTGCACCGCATTCCATTTGAACCACACCTGTAACGGATGAAAAATAGTACTTTGTGGTCAATTTTTAGTTAAAAAATACACTGTAAAAATCTAAAATAGGTACTTATAGTAAACAGACACGTTTTTACTGTCAATCAGTCGCAACTCCGCTTGACACGATATATCAACCAACCCCAATCTGTGCGTCAGTCGCGCGCGACCGCGACAACCCTTCGGTCCGCATTCCCAAGTAAACATGTCGTAATCACATCACGATTATTAGTTTCAGAAATACATAGGGCGAGTGAGCAACGCACTCCCGCATGCCACGCGACGGAGTGCCTCTGTCGTGCTGTACATTCACTTCGGTCGCCTTGATTGCCTAAGCTTGCGGTGACCCCGCTCGTTTTGATTAAGTCAGTATATAATAAACTTTTGAGATGTCTTGCACTGCCGTTAGAAGAGGTCGCGCCGCACTGCGTGAGCTGTGGCCTCCATGTGTGGTGCATTGGGGTTATGACACTTGTAAGCTTTGTTGTCCTATTGTGCGCTAACACCGCCCTCACCCCAATTTGATTCATATGCAACAGCTACCTACATGTACCTACTTAGTATGTACATCTGATGTTGGTGCGTGCGTACTCGGCTTACGGTGTTGTACACCCTACATACAATGTATACGTGTAGTGCGTAGTAGGTTGTTAGGCTGCTGTTGAGCAACAGACTTACCGCGCTGTCGTGCGCGTCCCACACGAACGACCTTTGACAAGCGACATTTACGTCAGTTTACGTACCATGTTGCGTACTATGCTCTATGTATACGTCAGATTGTGGAGACATCGATCACACACGACCACTCGTTCACGTATATATTCCAGCGACAGTAGCAGCAGCAGCAGCAGCATTTGAGAGCCGAGGACAGCGCCGAATCCCCGGCGGCTGCTGGCCTCCAGCGGCCTCCTAACAAAGGGACGGGTGGGACACCCGCCACCGATGCGGGGGTGTGGAACGCTGACGCTTGTGTGTGTGCGCGTGCGCGGGTGTGGATGTGACGCGGGCCGCACCGGCTATACATCTCCACTGTTCTCCTCGGCTGTTTCATGACTGACACTTGGGCTCTCTTTTAGGACGCACTATCCGCGCGTACGTCTGTGCGTGTATGCGCAAGTGTAAGCCGAGGCCGGAGTCGGAGGAAGGCGCTGCTTGGGAAGCGCCGTTTAACGGCGAAAACACTTGGAACAAGAGAGGGAAATGCTTGGCACCGTCGCGCCGCCGCCTTCGCCGCTAGTCAGCCCTCGGTGCGTGCGTGCGTGCGTGCGTGCGTGCGTGCGTGCGTGCGTGCGTGCGTGCGTGCGTGCGTGCGTGCGTGCGTGCGTGCGTGCGTGCGTGCGTCCCTGTACTAGTGCGTCAGTGTGAGTGTTCAGCAGGATCTCCTCATTCAATGGGCTCGTTGAGAAGACGAAGAAATTCTCGTCAACGCTAAAAAAGTCGATTTCGAGTCACGAGATTCACAAGAAGCTGTCGAGCGTTCAGTCGGGCAAATCGGTGCAGTTGTCCAACGAAGATTTGAAGTACGCGTACTTGAATTTGACTGGTTGCGTAGGTATTCCGATAACTCGTATTCTGAGACTGATAAGCCACTGTTGGCACGACAGAGACAAGTTCTCGACGATTCGGACCGTCTTTCTCAATCTCTTCCGCAAGGAAGATCAGAAAATTGCATCGACTTTCGGACTAAGCGACTTAACAGAGCCGCAACTTCTCGCACACCCGACCTTTAGGCGACACGTTGACAATTTTGTGTCATTTATTGAGCATCTGGTAAGCACTGGTTTTTGTGTATACACGTTATACGATGCACACTGTAGTATGTGTCCACAATAAATGCTAACAGGGCATAGAAGTTCAGGTAAAATACCTGGAAACAAATCAGGAAACCGAATTCGTGAGACTCGTTCAACAGGTTGGTGCTAAACACGCAGAGATCGAAGGTGCGCTGCTCAATTTTTGTTGTCGAAGTGCGAGCTACGTGTATAATAGCAGGGACATTCAGGAATGAGCTTCACAGCAGAATTGTGGCTGAGTTTCAAGAACGAGATCTTGCATCAAATATGCGCGACCGACAATCCCAATCACCCTCTATATCAGAGTTGGAATAGATTGGTGATTTTCGTTATCTCCGAAATGAAGAACAGCTTCCTCGAAAAGGTGTACACGGACGCACGTGCAGTTCACTTCTTAAATTCACGTTTAAAATTCTTCACTGTTTTGCGTACAGGTCAGACAGGGCGTACCCCACGGACTGGGGTTCGTGCCCGTCACTGATGCGCCTTTGCTCTGGATTGACGACGGAGAGGATGGCAGCGAGTTATCTTGCCCACCGGCTGCCTCCTTGAAGAAAGTCGAAATCTACTTGCAGAGGTCCTCCTTCGACGAGGGAATGCTGGAGAGGATCACGCTTTAACCCACCCCACCCCCTCCCTCCCTTCCTTTCAAGGAGAGACACCCTTTTGGTTCGCTGCATACTGTAGGTACGATGAGAGTGCATCTCTCTGCGACGATGATTTCTACTGCCCCACAGAAGCGAAAGAATGAAGAAATAGATAGTCACTGCGAATGGCACACCGAGAATTCTGACTCGCCTACCGGATTCGCGTTGGACTCTCGCAACAGCCTTTGTTGGATTCTAAAAGAAATATATACCTATACGTAGGTAAATGTATTTTTGCACAGTCGCGGCGTGGCAGTGACTCGCCGCGGCTCTACGCACGCGCACCTGAGCACACGATCGAATCGCCCCATAGAAAAAGTCCATTGAGTGAAATTCAGCAAAGCGTCACGTGCGACAATCTGAGTCGAAAAAGCGGCTTCAACGAGCGAACACAGCGTAGCGAGAGGAAGAAAGGTGGGCACTTCAGTAGAATCGTGCTGCTGCATTTCCATGCGCCATTTTGAACAGCACATCTGCAAATAATTGTGGAGAGCTTTTATGCTCGAAAGACTTGCGGAATAAGGAAGCAAATAAAAAGTTATTCTGTCAAAGCTATTTCAAATCCTTGCATTCAGCTTCATTTCTATTTGAAACGCCAAGGAGATGTCGCTGCTCACAAGTGTCTCGCATGTATTGTTCCTGCTGCAATTGCTCTGCGTCACTGTCATCGTCGCTCGATCGATTTCCGCTAATCACGGGGAACTTCTCTCAGGTCCTACGCGTCTGCATATCTACACTTACGGTATACTTATCGTCACGTGTGTCGAGTACCATTTGACCGCAAACTCGACTTCATCATTCGAAATTTGCAATTCGAATTTGTAGTGCCCCTCGGTTCGGTTTACCGCGTACCAGTACATTTGTGGCTGTAGACGCGTCCTGCGCCGGAATGACCATTGTGCAGTTTAGCCTTCGCGCATTGGCTCCATCCCAAAGAGCGAGGCTTCCTTTTGCCCACTACCTACTCGGCGACCAACTGACTCAGAATGCTATCGCTGCGTCAAGCTGCGAGGACGGGATTCGCTTTCGGATTCTATTGACAAAAATAGAAACTTTTAAAATAAAATTCTTCGCGTCAACACATTCGTTATCACCTTTTAGCAGTGGCGCGCCTGAGTGATGCGTTGACGTCTGTCTGCGTTTCCCCTCTCTCTGTGGTGATGCGCAGCGGAAAGTCCGAATTATGGTTGTCACACATTCACCAGACTCAGAGCGCACAATAAAACCGCTGGTTACACAGAATTCCATTGATGCACTAAACGGATTTCACCAGCAATAATAACACTCCCCCTCTTTCCGAGCGTGCTTCAGACTGAGAAGCCGATATACCGGGCACGGGCCGACACAATCAGCTTAGCCTGCTTCGAAATGCTGCTTTTGCTGCGGCTGTCCATGATCGCTTGGCTGCTGTTGTGTGCTGGTCTTTTCTGCGACGCGTACTTGAGCAAAACGAGAACTGAACAGCCCAGACAGCGTTCTGCCAGCCACCGAAACCATGGTAAGTGGTTGCTTTCTTTTCGAATTATCGATTATGCATGCGTTTATCGTTGTTTTCTACTGTTTATCGTTGTAAGTAATACGCGTTTGATGCTCAGCTCCGAGGAACTCGAACAACATCATCAACAACAACAACAACCACAACCACAACAACGATCCACCAGGAAGCACACCGCCGTCGCAGCAATATACGTTCGGAATCACCTATTCCGCAACTAATAGAAAATAAACGGAACTGTAGTCTTTATACCATTTTAAAATCGTTGACATGCATGTCAGATGCTTTGGTGAATCGACAGCGCGCACTCGATCGTCCTTTTCAATGATCCGTACTCCGTACTGGGTGGTTTGTCAACAGAACTGAACTGTTTTGTGCCGCAGACAATCGCAATTCCTTGTTGGAGATTGAACGTTCAGAGAGTACATACACCTACATACCATACGTTGTACACGCTTGCGAGCTCCGTGAATTCCGTGAATATCCGTGAATTATGTGGCTAACAAATCTCTGTTTTCAATCGCACAGCAAACTGCAAGACCAACGCGCTTGCCCTTGCGATGGGATGCAGACAGAACTTGGTGACCCAGAGTTCAAAGTCGAGAAATGAATGGTTGAATAGACAGCTGATCAATGCATCTGCTGTGTCAATCAATCTCCACCCCGACAGTCGGATAGCGCAGGAAAATATATCTCGCAGTAACAACTCTACCGGACCCGCTTTATCTGGACAATAGGTAGTAGCACTGTCGTGCATATTTCCGCTCAAGGAAAAAAAGAGCAGCAACAATGCAATTCTATCAAAAAGTGTTGTTGAAGTTGATGGTGATTTTGCTGGTCATCGCCACGGCATACTGCCAGTTCGGCAGACACGGCGGCAACAATCGTAAGATATTCCTAAACTGCTGAGTGACCACAGTATCTACCTATTTTCACTGGCGGATCCAGGGGTGGGGGAAAGGGGGAATTCCCCCTCCCGAAATCGGAAATCTAGGGGGAAAAGGGGGGGAAAGGGGTAGGCGGTGGGAGAAGAAACACGCCTCGTGGGCCTAGTTTTTAGCATAAAATTGCTTGTAGGTGGTCGAAAACAACAAAATTTTTGCCTGCGGCGCCGTTTATATTCGTTAATCGTCGAATACGGACAGATTAGGTGTCCAAACCACTGCCAAAATGGCCCAACATCCAAAAAGTTCAACAGGGTCCTCCCTTCTGCAAAATTCCTCCCCCCTCCGAATTTTTTTTCTGGATCCGCCAGTGCCTATTTTAAATACTCATTCAGAGTTCGGTCAGTCCGGAGATCTGCCAATAGATCTGAGGGATGATAGCGACGCCGATTTCTACCCATCCGACGCCATTGGCTATGGAGCAACGAACTAGAGACGGAATATCAAGATAGGATTATTCAACAGAGTTGTTATGCCCGTTTTTTCTTCACGGTTTCACGACTGGGAATGGAAACTGTCGCGTTGAAAAGACAATTTAAAAGCGCCGCTACAGTATCGTAGTTTTCGAATACAATACAAAACTAAAATACAACTGCGCGAAGTTTGAATTGAACAAACAAAAAAGAAATTTTGTTTCTTGTTTTTGTTTGACGCCTCTCCTCTAGCGCTGGATGGCTCTCTGCTTGCTCTGTCTGTAGTCTCTATAGAGTTTCGATAACGTACTTATGCTTATGTGCGTGCGTGCGTGCGTGCGTGCGTGCGTGCGCGGTGCGTGCGCGCTCGCGCGTCCGTGTGGCGTGCGTGCGTGCTGTGCTTGCGGTGTGCGTCTGTCGGTCACAGCTTTCTTCGACCTCAGTCCATTTCCTTGGCAATCTCGTCCCCTGCTACTCGCCTCGCCACGCCAATTTTGCGTTCCATTTTGGCCGGGGGGCCCTTCTGCCATTAGGTGGAGAGGGACGAGTGGTTGCTTTGCTTGGGGGTGGGGAAGGTTGGTGGGTGGGGGGTGGGAGGACAGGGTCATCAGGCAGACGGCTCCAGCCACCGTAATGGCGGTATTGCATGAGGGAGATCGATAATTGAACCCCTGATTAAGCCTCTAGCGCGACTAACGCTTGGCGCGGCTGGGCCTCTGCGACACCGCGACCCGCCAATACGCGACACTTGGCGTGGTGGCGGCGCCCCGAGAAAATAACGCGCCGTCGTCGTCGCCGCCGCTGGGAATGAAGGGCTTTTGGGGGAGCCTCCATCCGTTCCGTTCCTCCCCAGAGGGTGTCCCCCGTCCCCCCTAATAGCTTTTGGCTGGCGTGGCGCGGGATTGACAGCCGCCGCCTCATTGCATTCCGGTCCAGTAGTAGCCCGGACGCGCGCACTGCGCTCGCCGGTCCCCCCACCACCCTTCTGCTGCGGCAACCGCCGCCTCCGTCGCTGGTGAACGAAGCCCTCTCGGCCGACGACGCTAATAATTTCCAGTTGAGAGCGGCGCTCTCCAACCGCTAGCTTCGGCGCGACCGGGCGGGGGCGGCGGCGGCGAGCACGCAAGTTCTACTTTTATGACTGGACTCCTGTCCTCCTAGTACTGGTCCAAGCCGGCCGCTGCACTGTCGCCCACTGATTGGCGTCTGTCTCGACGGCACGAACCCCTGGCCGGCTCTTAAGAAAGAAAAAAACAAGTGAACGAAATTCCGCCCGTACGAAAGGAGAAATCGAGATCTTGACGGCCGAGTTTACTTAGTTGACGATCGGTCGGTCAGCTGTTGTCGTCTGCGGCTAGACCTCCGCCGTCGTCACTTCTTTTCCCGTCGGCGGAAGGCGGCAATAAAACATGTCTGACACGCAGTCGCCGCCGCCCGTTGCGACGGCTGGCAAGGTGACGGAGACCCATAAGGTGCAGAGGGAAATCTACAACAGCGAGCAGGTCGAGACAAGAGTGAGGTCGGTGAAGCTCGAGCAGGCAGTCTGCCTGTCTACACAGCTTCTGTTGTGGTCGTACTCGTCTAGTGATTGTGATATGATCGTGAGTGACGTGCTTTCTTTGTGCCTCTGGTGAAGGGCTTCCTTGAGCGCTTCACGCTTGCGTGCAGTGCGTTTTTGTGGCATTATGATGTTGCTGCTCCTAGTCGAATCTCTCTTGTACGGTTGAAGTGTCGACTGTCGTCCTGGATAGTTTCACCTCTACCCTCTTCAATCCAACCCGCTAGTCCACTCTTGCAGTCGTGTCCTGCAAACAACGCACGCAGCGCCCTTTGGCGCAAACTGGCAGTCTGGTTGAGACTGAGTGACTGGGCTGGTCGGGTAGCCGCTTTTGTAGCGGTCCGCTCGCTCGCGCGCCGCCGCCGCTGTACACGTGTCAGCTCGGCTTCTTCATACGCGCTGGCGTTGTAGCGCGCAAGCAGCGCTGTGCTGTTGGTTGCGGCTTGTTGGCCGACGGTTTTTCTCTCGAGTGCCACTTCACACCCGACCAGTGAGCCGGGCTCTAATCCAATCTGTCTTGCGGACGCCACGCCACAGCCGCCGCCGACGGCTGACTGACTGATTCTTCGTCCGCTCTTCGCTTTAGCAGGCGCCGTTCGCCCATGCATTGGGCTGCTGAAGCAGTTTATACCGCTAGCTCGAGCTCGACCCTAATATTGCTACCGCCAGCCCGCACCACACCGGCGGCGTGTCGGTGTTCCGTGCCGCGCGCGCTCGCCCCTCTTCAGCTCTCCTGTGTGTGTCGACGCACTTGCACAAGCGCGCAGGCACTATCGGACAGCGCACGCACACCACACCTGTATATAGCGTCGTCGCCGCCGCGGCCCCACCTGTAGTACGATGGCGTGGAGAGGCGACGGCGCCGCCCGTGTCACGCGCTGGCTGCGCATGCACCCCCTTATTGGAATGCACGCCCACCGTTGCCGTGTATTGGCTGGCCTGCAGTCGCAGCACACTGCAAGCACCCAGCGTTTGTCGTCGTCGTCGTCCGTCCGTGGTGGTCGCGGTCCGCCGCGCTGAATAATGCATGAATGAGTTGTTTCCCGTCTGTCACACGCCGCCCTCGCGTGGCTGCGTGCGTCGTCCACCCTCTTGCGTTGCGTTGCGCGCTTGCCAAAAAGTAACGCGCGCGCGGGAAAGACGCCGTCGACAGTTTTTTCGAATTTTCCAGGACGATACCCGAGAGCAGAGCGAAGCAGCTCAAGCTCGCCGAGCTGAACGGCTCGAGGTGTGCGTCGTGCCTTCAGCCTGCCTGCCTGTCTGTGTGATCAATGCTATCTGTTCCACCATGAATGACTGAGGAATTTTTCCAGTGCTAGGAAATGAGCGTGCTCTTCCGATGCGCTTCATTTCCCGATGCGAGCGGCGTTTCAGCGTAGTGCCCAGTGCCGAGGTGCTGCTGTCGACGCTGGGTCCCGCCGACTCGAGCAGCAGCGCGTACAGCTTCAGCTACGAGAGCTGCCAGGAGAATCCCTACTCGGAGGTGTTCGCCCTCACTGGCGCGACCGACGCAGCGGAGTCGAGCATGAACGTGGAGGACGTGCGGGAGGCGGACGCCACCGAGCAGGTCATGACCGTCACCACCGTCGACCAAGACGACCCCAACGTCGAGAGGACGCAGACCCAGACGCAGAAGGTTCGTCCCCCCCCCCCACACTCACTTAGTCATGCCCCGTGAACACGCGTGGGCTTCTAAACACAATGACTATTTCGATGTGCATAGCCACGGAGTTGGCTTACGTAGGTAAGCAAAATGGCGTAGCTTCGGTTTCGGAAAAGGCGACCACTCTATGGTGACTGGATTGAAAATGTGCTCCGTTCTCGAAATTTAGAGCGACAGCAATTGAGTCGCGAGTGGCACCTTTCCGTTTTCGAACTGTTGGCCACTCTGCTTAGGTGACGCGTGTCAGCAAGGTGACGACGACACGGTCGGTCCGCCAGTACGTCGTCGACGACGACGGCTACGACTTCGACTCGTCTGGGGCGCTTATCTCGCCAGACGACAAATACGGTTCGCGTGTGCGTGCGTGCGTGCCTTGCGACTGCCTTCCTCCGTTGCCGTAGGTCTTGCTGGGACACCGTCGTGTCCGGGCGCGCCCTCGGTGGTGGGCATCGACGAGGACCGCGTGACGCTCGTCTGGCTCCGGCCCGACGCCGAGGGCGACGCAGGGCCCGTCCGGGGCTACCAGCTACAGTACCGAGCCGTCTCCGACCCCTCCGACCCGGAACGAGACCCCTGGGGCCCTGCCCACGCGGGACTCGTCGCCGACACGCAGTGCACCGGTATGGCTTTCTTTTCTCACTCATATTCAGCTTACAAACTCGAGCCCGCCAGCAGGAATTCATTATGCCAACTTTTGTACAACACACGTGCACGCACACGCGCGCACGCACGCGCGCGCACGCACGCGCACACACATTGCGAATCTGTTCGGCAGCGAATCACATGTCTGGGGTGGGGGAGCTAGATCTTGGAATGACGCAATTATTTGCGTTCTCTCTACTTGAAAACACGACGGCTTTGCTTTAATCGGAGACCGCTTCAATTGATCGCTTCCGCTTTGTTAGTTGGGGTCCCATGGAAGGGATGCTCGGTTAGCGGCCGCGGTCGGCACGCGATAATGACGGGGAGAGATAGTCATTCCGCCTGCCCCCATGTGTTTGCCTTTGCCATCGCTAGCACGCACGCACGCACGCACACACTCCCCTCCTACGTATGTACGTGCGTGCGTGTTTGTGTGCGTCTACACCCTGGTGTTTGTGCGTGTGTCCGCGACACCACACGCACGAAACACTCCTGGCGCCAGCTGGCTGGCTGTGCTAAGGCTAACCGCAGTGGCTGGGCCGCTAGCTAATCAAGCTCAGCGAATGCTCAGTTGATAGTGGTGCATAGTAGGTAGGACCAGAATGTATGACGAAGCCTACTCGAATGAATTCTACACGTTGTACGGCACCGACGCCTACGACTTTATGTACAGAGGCGCCATCGGAGGTAGTTCCGCTGCTCTGCAGTCCTTCAGTAATTTCCATCCAGATTTGATAAACTTTCTTTGCATTGTTTTTTCAGTCTCGAATCTGGAGCCGAACGGCCTGTACCAGTTCCGCGTGGCCGCCCAAAACTCGGCCGGCTACGGCAGTCTCTCGAGTCAGTCAAGCGTCGTCCAGCTGAGGCCCTCGACCAATGGCCACCAGCAGAGGGCGGGCTTGGGACAGACCTTCCCCGCCGCCGATGGCCGCAACGGCAGGGACGCCGGTACGCTCGCTCTAGCGCCAGTGCGTGCGTGCCTGCCTGCGTGCCTGCCTGCCTGCCTGCCTGCCTGCCTGTCTGCCTGCCTGCCTGCCTGCCTGCCTGCCTGCCTGCCTGCCTGCCTGCCTGCCTGCCTGCCTGCCTGCCTGCCTGCCTGCCTGCCTGCCTGCCTGCCTGCCTGCCTGCGTGCTAGCGAGCGAACTGGTACAAAGCACGCATTCCACTGTGCCGCGTCAATAGAGAAACTCCGTCTCTAGCGCTGCCCTACCCCCCTTCTCGGCCGGTGGTCGACCGCCTCGCCTCTCAGTCGGTGCGACTGACGTGGGCGCCGGCGAGCGTGGGCCAGCCTGCGAGCAGCTTCTTCGTCGAGTATCGTCCCTGCGGCACGAGCCACTGGCTCGCCGCCAACGACTATCCCACGCAGGACTGCTTTCTCGAGGGTGAGACATATCGCCTAACTTGAGGGTCCTGCCCCCACAAGTGTTTCAACCTGTCTAGAAGAAACAAAAGTGAGTAAATGTTGGTGTTTTCGGAACCTTTGGTGACGTAGGACCATAAACCGGCTATATGACGGTATTTTGACCCTATTTTGAACTATTTTTGAGCAGCTGAGTTTCAGTGTCGGGCCTGAGGCCGAACGGCGAGTACGAATTCCGAGTGGTCGCGAAGAACGAGGAGGGCGTGTCGGAGCCCGGCCCCGTCAGCCAGCCCGTGCGCATCAAATCCGATGTCGCGGGTGGGTTTCAAACTTTAAACTCGTCTGTGATTTCGAATGAGTTCCTGCCGAACCCCTGCAGACTACGCGCAAGTTGGTCATCATCGCCACCGCCTGCCCGCTCCCTCCCAACCGCAAATCGTGGACGCCGACACGGACTGGGTGACGCTGACCTGGGCCCCCATGGCGGCGGTCAGTCACAAAAGTTTCGCCGGATATCTGGTCGAGTTCCGAGAGATCGGCTTTCCCGACTGGACGCAGGCGAGCGACCGGCCCGTCAGAAGTCGCCAGATCACGGGTCTGTGCTTTTTTTTGTGTCCACCAGCAGAAAAAAATGCAGTTGGCATTGTTCTCGTCCAGTGAAAGGCCTCAAGCCGAACGCGACCTACGAGTTTCGAGTCCTCGCCCGCTACCTGGAGGGCGTGAGCGAGCCCTCGGAGGTCTCGGAACTGGTGCAGCTCAGGCCCAAGACCTGCGGCCCTCCCAGAGGCGTGCCCGCCCGCCCCGCCGCCCCCGAAGTCTACGAGCAAATCGGAGACCAGGCATGCCGACGAGCTTGCCGGTGAAGTGAAAAATAAAAAAAAGTAAAAACCGGTCGACAGGTGACGCTCTGCTGGCTGCCGACGCACTCGAGTCTGCCCGTGCAGGGCTACGACGTCGAGTTCCGAGACCTGGACCAGGAGCCCAAGTGGTACAAGGTCAACGACCTGCTCATGCAGACCTGCAAGATGACAGGTACGGCGTACCCGTATAGGTATACCATATTTTGTGTTTTGTATGTCTTTGTACGCTTTAATTTGATTCAGGCTCTCCATTATGACCCCCCCCCCAAATTTCTTGTCTGGATGTCTGTAGAGCCTCTCGCTAGACCCCCTGGCCTTAGACCATAGGTGGGCACAGTCCCAAGAACAGCCCGTGCAGTACTGATGGTGCTGCGAAATCCCCCTACCCACCATCGTCCACAGTGCTACCTTTTTCTACCAACACCTTGACATAATGCACTGCATATTTTCATTGCAAATTTCATTGTCTGTTGACGTTGACGCAGGCTAACGTGTCGAAATTTTGCCAATGGACCCCTTACATAAAATGTGCCTGTGTTTAGTGCCTCAAAAGGCACTAAACACAGGCACATTTTCTTCAGTGGCGTAGCCAGGACTTGATTTCGGGGGGAAAGTCCAATTTCGGCCAAATTCTCAATTTTGCAATGGGGGGGGGGGACCCTGTTGAATTTTTTGGACATTGTGCCATTTCGGCTGGGGAAGCTTTAGACACTCTCTCATCCAATCTGTTTACACGCTTTGCGCTCGTTTGTCTGACTACATTCACACCAAAACGTTAGCAATGTTGTCAAAACGGTCGATTTCCGTGCTCAAACAAAATAGCGCCGCAGGCAAATTTTTTAGAGTAGGGTAACGAACTTTCACGGTTTTTAGTGCAAAACAATGCGCCGCAGGCGAAAATTTGGCTCTTTAGTGTCGTTTTCATCATTATTTGCATTGAAATTGAGAAAAATGCCCAGATTGGCACTTTTGCAACAGAGGGTACCAAGTTAAAAATTTTAGCTTCGGAGAATTGGGGGGGGGGGAAGCGGCCCCCCTCCCCCCCCCTTGGCTACGCCACTGATTTTCTTGAATATTTGTCCTTGCGCTGGCCTCGTAAATGCAGAGTCTGTTCATAAAACACAATGCCGCAGGCTAATTTTTACAAAATTTTGGTTAAATTTGCTCCATGCCGACCCCAAAACGACAAAATCTACTCAGAAAACAATGCGCTGCGGTCCATTTTGTAGTTTGGCATATACAGGCCCCTTGCAGAGGCTTCAAAATGCATTGGTTGTAGGTACACAATATACAGCGCCGCAGGCAAATTAAAACATTTGACAGTAAACGCTCCCTACATACTTCATTAATACTGTGTACAGTGAGAGAAGACAGAGCCGCTGGCAACATCTTTGAAAAATGAGTACCAGAGAGGTAAAGTTTCGCATTCAATCGATTGACTTTGAAAAAGTTTGGGGGCAGTCGGAAAATTTGGAAGGGCAATTGCCCCCTCCCTAGCGCTGCCACTGATGACAACACTTTGGAGGACAACCTCTGAAATTCCACCAGCAGCAGTTCAGTCTCTGCACTCAAATCGAGCTGCGAAATCTGTCAGTCCCATACCAAAGTGAGCTGCGAAATCCCACACCACACTTTGGCTATAACCTGCAGTGCCTTGTGCAGTGGAATTCACCACTCAACGCGACTTGGCGCTTCGAACTGCGAAATGCTCCACCCAGACGTGACCCACAGCGCTTCGCGCGGCAAAATCCCTCACCAACTAAACCCGCAGCGCTTTGGGCTGCGAAATCCCTCCCTCAACCCCATGCGATATGCGAAATGCCTCCCAATTTTAGCCCGTGCATGCACGGTCCAGCACGGGCTGTGCCCACCTATGCCTTAGACCCTACCGGCACTTATACCTCCATGGCCCTGTCTGAGCCAAGAGACACCTTTTCATCTTTTCGTTTTCAGTGGGCGAGCTGATGGTGGGGCACACGTACTCGTTCCGCGTGGTCGCCAAGAACGCGATGGGCTACAGCGAGCCGTCGGAGCCGTCCCAGGTCGTGACGATCGGCAAGCCGCCGCTGCCCCACCACCAGCAACTCCGCAACGGACGCCCTGCCGGCAACGCCACGACCAGCAACATCAACAACTATGATACGGTCGACAGCAGCAGCAGACTGGCACCCGCGCTCGAAGCCGTCACCCTGGTACAGCAGCAGAGGAGGGAGAACGCCCATCTACAGAGGACCGAGGAGTATTACGGTACGTGCCTGCCAGCCGTGCGTGCGTGTGTGTGTGTGCGTGCGTGCGTGCGTGCGTGCGTGCGTGCGTGTGTGCGTGCGTGCGTGCGCCTGCCTGCCGGCCTGCCTGCCGGCCTGCCTGCCTGCGTATGTTTGTGCGTGCATGTGTGCTTCCGTGCGTGCGTGCGTGCATGCATGCATGCGTGCCTGAATTTCGACGCCAGCATTCTCCTACGCACAGTTTTGCGTCTTAGAACCCGGCTACCAAAGCCAGCAGCCGAGTCTGGAGCCGGTGCAGCTGCAGGAGGAGTTGGAACGGACGCGCGAGTCCCCTCCGCTGCCCGATCGCGACGACTCGCCTCCCCCTCTCAACCACCCGCCCTCTCGCGGCTCCGGCAGTGCGTACTCGCTCATTTTTGGCCCGATTTTTTGCGGAATTGAAACTCGAGAACTCCAGTGCAATACCGAGAGCCGACGCTGCCCGAGGTGCTCAACTATCTCTCGGACAAGGACAGCACCAAGAAGTTGAACGCCGCCGCCTACCTGCAGCACCTCACCTACCACGACCACGCCACCAAACAGAAGACGAAGTCTCTCAACTCCTTTCTTGACGTCTGGCAGTCACGAATAGAATTTTCCGTTGCCCTACAGGGACCTGGGCGGCATTCCCAAGCTGGTCAACTTGCTCAACAGCGACCTACCTGAGATTCAGACGAACGCCTGCGGCTGCCTGAGAAACCTCTCGTACGGGCCGGACACTGACGAGAACAAGGTCACCGTCTTGAGCGGATTTTATTCGGGAGAACCGAGTCTGAGGGTGTGTCTCTCTTTCCAGTTCGTGATCAAGGACTGCGGCGGCGTGGACGTGCTCTCGAACCTGCTGCGCCGGACTCCCGACATGCACGTCAAGGAGGAGGTGACGGCCGTGCTCTGGAATCTGAGCTCCTGCGACGTGAGTCCGTCCGTCTGTCTGTCTGTCTGTCGTGCCCAACGCGAGGTTTCATTCCCACAGCCTCTGAAAAGGCCACTGCTGGAGAAGTGCTCGGAGCCGCTGGCCTCCGAGGTGGTGGTGCCCTGTTCGGGACTGGCCAATCGCGGCGGCCGCCAGCGCGTGCCCGCCCCTCCACAGCAGCAGCAGTTCAGTCCCAACCTCTTCAGAAACGCCACGGGCGTCTTGAGGTGGGGACATTGGTGGTCATATTTCTTCGCGAATTCGAAATTTCAATTTTTTTTCTCTCTCCTAGGAATGTCTCGGCGGCGACGGATCAGGCGAGGAGGAAGCTGAGGGAGATGCCGCACTTCGTGGAGGCCGTGGTCCACTACCTGGTGGAGGCGGTGCAGGAGATGGAGACCGCCGCAGAAGAGGGTGGGCGCCCGGTTATTTTGGTGTCTTCTCTAGCTGGGTGGACTTTTAAAAATGGCGTGGTGGCACGCATTGGCAGGCGATAGAGAGGCCGGTGGTCGCGTTGACACGAGAAGCGTGGAGAATGTCGTCTGCATTCTGAGGAACCTGAGCTACAGGTGAGATCTTGGACTGGATTCGGTTCTTGATGGATCTTCTCATGCCCTCGCTGCCCTAGATTGCACGTGGCGTTCTTCCGAATGTCTTGTGGCTAGTGCCTCTAGACAGGAAGTGTCGTGGAGATGGGTATGCTAGCTTCAGCTTGACGGCCTCCTAGCTTGTGGCCCTTAATAATTAGGGTCAGCGAGTCAGCGTCTGCCGAATTCTCACGCCCCGATTTTTCGCTTGCGATTTTTGTAGTTTTCACATAGTGGTGTAGAGCCATTTCTATTTGTTCGATGCAGATGTCAGGAGATCGAGGACCCGAACTTCGATCAGAAGGACGCGACCGAGCGCCGACGGCACAAGTCGGCCGGCGCCGACAGTCCCTCGCTGAAACAAAAGAAAGGTTTGCTCTCTTTTCAAAACTAGCGTTTGAGAGAATCCTTCAGCTTTTCCCACTGTGTCCCCCACATTCAGACGGCAAGTCTTCTCGCAAGGGCTTGCTGTCTGGCAAAAAGAAGACGCCGACTGCGGCGGAGCCGGGTGTGGACGAGGCGCCGATGGGTCCCTATGCTCCCGAGGCGATGGGCGGCCAGGCGTGGCTCTGGCAGCCGGCCACCGTCCGCTGCTACGTTCGCGTCCTGGAGCACGCCAGCAATCGCAGCACCCTCGAGGCGGCCGCAGGTAGCCCCGAATCTAGCCCACCCACACACTGTCGAAGAAAATCGAAAAATCCCACTTGAGGAGCGATCCAGAACCTGTCGGCCTGCTACTGGGCGCCGAGCGAGCGCGTCCGCGCGGTGGTGCGCAAGGAGAAGGGCCTGCCCATACTCGTCGACCTCCTGAGGGTGCCCAGCGAGGAGCTGAAGCGAGCCACCGCCACCGCCCTGCGGAATCTGGCGCTCGACAACAGCAACAGGGACCTCATTGGTGCGCAGAGCTAGATCGGAGGCGGATCCAGAAAAAAATTCGGAGGGGGCGAGATCTCTTTGCCAAAACAGCCATTGCTGACGCTTAGCACACAAAAATGGCGTCGCAGGCGAAATCCAAGGCCAATCGTGTCGGGCCAAGGAGTTCGATGAGTCCACCCCTAGATCCACCCCTGGTGGAGGCTATGCATTTAACTGGTGGTATGGGCAGCCCTCCAGTCGTCGAATTCAAAACCGTCACGCTATTCTGGTGCACAAATGTTTGCCCTCCCAGGATCCCCACCCCAGAACCCAGACCGAGAACCCAGTTGTATGCGTGGTCGAACCGCTAGCTGTAGGGTTGTGGACCGTTGTTGACTGCACTGCAGGCAACTACGCGATGGCGGATCTGGTGGGCATGCTGCCCGGCCCCATGGACGAGCAGCGGGGCGTGGCGCCCGCCTCGGACGCGACCCTGATCGCGATCCTGGGCATCCTCTACGAGACGGCCGCGCACAACTTCGCGTTCGCCGTCTCCCTGCACGAGAACGGCGGCACGGACAAGCTGCTGCGCATCACCTCACTCGAGGCGCCGCCTCAGCCGCAGCCCTACGGCAAGCGCGTCGTCCGCTACGCGCAGCAGGTGCGCGCTGTCGACGACGAAACCGGAAGTTCTGGTCCAGCGCTTCCCGGAGTTCAGCTCCTGTCGGTGCTGTGGCAGCAGCGCGAGCTGCAGGAGCGGCTGAGGCGCGAGCGCTACCGCGAGGAGGACTTCGTCAGGAAAGCCGCTGGGCCGTCGGGAGCGCCGGCGAGCGCGCACCAGCAGCAGCAGTCGCCGACCGGTCCGCCAGGAGGGGCGACGACCCTGGCGCGACCCATCAGCACCCAGGGTCCCGAGCAGCCCCTCAGTCGACTGGCGCTCGGCCCGCACAGACCACCCCCCTCCGACGACTACGCCTCGTCCCCCCACTACTACGGCAGTCTCAACCCCTCGCCCCGAGTCGTGAGCCCTCTGAGACCCCCATGACCAAAAAAAAATAATGGAGAATCGAAGCTCCTCGAAATTCTAGAACGGCTCCTCGAACGGCAGCGGCAGCGTGAGTGGCCGCTACGCGTCCGCCTCTCACAGCCCCATGCAGCGACATTACCAGGCGGTGCGTCACAGACAGTAAGCGCTCGCGCACGCACGCATGCGGACATTTGAATTTCAGCCGTCGGCGGAACCGCTGTACGCGCGTGTCGACAAGCAGCGTCGGCAGCCACCGTCCGGAGGAGGCGACTCTTGGGTGTAAATGGCGGCGACTGTGGTGGTTGCAGATACACACTGAAATTTCAGATGCATACAGCGTAGCGTGCGGTGTGTATACCGTGTGGGCTTTTAATAGAGAGTCACTCTCCGTGTAGGAACTTCGGAGTGCTCTATTAAAACCCCAAAAAGTGTCGATTGGTTTTTGGCGGCGTTGCCCCCACTTAGAGGCCCACACACGGCGTTTGTGTGTGAGGCTACGGTCTGTGAAGTGTGCGTACGAACAGTGGCTACTGTACAACTGAAGTGATTTGCTGGAACGCGCGGTACGGTAACGCCCCCTCAAGCAAATATTGCGCTGCTCTACCGCTGGCGCGAGTTTCACTTTTGTGTCCGCCACACCCACCATACGCGTCCGACTTTGGTGTTCTACCCTGTTGTCTTCTTTTTGTCGTTTCCGATTATATGTGAAGTCGGCCGTAGGCTACACGTAAACTAAGTATGTGAGTCACGAAAGAAAAGTGCATTTGCTAGAAATCGGGCTGTGTAATATAGCCCAGACAGCCACAAAACACGCACGCGCGCGCGCCCACACACACACCCACACATTTCATTTTCATTTGGGATACGGTAGCACCAATTTCTTGCGTTTAGGCGAGCCGAGGGGCCTCCCCCTACCCTGGTGAGGTGGGGGAGGGAGCTGTTGGGAGGCCGCCAGCGGCGGCCATCCCAACAGTAACCGCCGCAGCTGCGCTGCGCCAGCAGCCCTCTCACTGTTTTTCTATAACCGTTTTCGCGGGGAAAAGTTTTGGCGGTTATGGTAGTTCCAAATTCAAAATTTTCTGTGCGAATTGTAGTGCGTTAGTGGTTCCATTGCACCGTATGGCGCAGCCATACAGAGGTTGTCGACGCCGGTCCAGTACTCCTCTCCCAGGGCGTCCAACGTGGCCACCCATACCGAGATCTGGCCCAACTGCAGTCGACACTCGGCTAGCCGAATGGACAGTGGCCGCAGCGCCGGCGTCAGGCCGGGCCAACGAGTCGACAGGTCGGAGATGCAAGTCGAATATTGGCGAGCCGCCTCGGCCCAGTCGCCGGTTCGCCGGCGCTCCTCAGCAGACACGAGCTGTCGGTGCGAGCTGCCGTCGTCCTCGTCAGAAAGGATGTAAGGCGCCTCTTCTCCAAGGAACGTGTGAAGGCAGCGTCCACGCGGGTCGACGAGGCTCTTCTCCACGTGCACCACCTCGTCGCCACCACTCCGTCGGCAGGCGACTAAGAGTGCGCAAGGAGCCTGACGACTCAAAAATCAGCAACAACAAAAAATGACACAAACAAACCCGAGTTCACAAAGTCCAGACAGATGCAGAGGTAGTAGGCGTTGATAAAACGTTCGTCCAAATGAGACGTCTCAGTTTCGTCCGCCGCGCTACACAAGAGGTCCACTCTCTTCAACCAAGTTTTACAGGCATCTCGCTGAACGAGCAAATCACAGTGGCTAGCGACAGAAAAGCGAGTCGACGCGTACCTTCAAAAGGAACACAAGGCATTGCGAGGCGAGCGACAGGCGTTGTCCAGAAGTGTTCAGCGTCAAGGCCAGCGTGTAGCACGTCTCCGCCTTAAAACCAACTCTTGAGTTCACAGTTTGGACAACCTCTCGTGTAGTCGCGTGTCATACCAGGTGAAAGACGCTGTCCGTCAGTGGGCTTCCGACGCGTCAGCTCGGCAATGACGGCCGGAAGGCAGTCACTCAGTAAGTGCGGGTCGTACCCACGCAGAGCCACTTCCAGATCCGTCAAGCGGTTTAACCCCAGTAGCGCCTTCGTCAGAAGAACGTCTGCCGCACGACGGCGGTCATCGCTGCAAATGAGTGAAGAGACAGGCTTAGGAAACGGTTGTCGACAAGTCAATCAATGTCGTTCACTCTACTTGAACGTCGCTCGTAACCGCTCCATGCAGTCTACGGCGTCGGCGCTGTTGGCAGCCAGCTGTCCTCCTTCGTACAGTTTGTACAGGCCCTGAATCTGGCGTACGCATACTCACAGAAGCCGAGAAACCATGACGAATTTTAAAATTGAAACCTGCCAGGCCGTCAGCTTGTCTGGCTCTAGCCGAATGGCGATATCGTACTCTTTGCGGGCGATATCGTACTCTTTGCGGCCCAATTCCGTGAGACACAGGCCGCGAAAGACGGTCAGCGTGTACTTGTCGCTAGCTGTTGGCAGGTCGGCCTCGGTCAAAGTCTTGAAACGCTACTGACTTCACGCATCACCAAAAAACAGCCCAAACAAAAAATGCAAGCATGCCTCGAGCTGCTCCAACGCCCCGAAAAGTTCTTGTCGTCTATCAGCTGTCTGGTAGCTTTGAAGCAACGCTTCGCTTGCGACATCGTGTTGGTTGGATCGTGGATGGTTGGACCCCAACCGCTGTGAACGGTACATGTGCAGTATTCGAATTAGAAGCGAAACATTCCATAACAAAGCGAAACAACCGCATCAAACGTCTCAATTCGTGTTTCTACGAAGTGTATTTATTTGGATCGTTCAATATCTTGTCGCCAAAGACTTGTACGTGGATGTTGCCGCCAATATTCAATGCGCGGATGAGTGTCAAGGCGAACGTAGATGCCGAGAAATTCGAGAAGGCAAGCCACCACCGGCCGGCGGTGCAGCTGTGGAACACGTTCATTGCATGGAGCTCGGCGTCGTCGCGTCAGCCGGCGTCAAAAGCGCCAATAAGGCAGGCAGGGTACATCGACGTCGTACCTGTCGACGGGCGCTGACGCACACAACGACACGCTGCGCAACTTCCGGGTTTGTCGCTGGGTTTGCCGTCCGGCACGGAGCGGCGCCGACGAGCAGCAGCCCCCGTCGTCCGCGGCGAGCGGCGGCCTCTACTCCGCGTCTTCATCCACAAAACGGTGCCCATTAACCGAGGCTAAGTCCTCACCCTCTTCAAGCCCAAAGAATCTCCCGTCTTTGCTAACTTTCTAGCAGCTCCACCATCGACATCATCCAAGCCCCCGCACAGCACCTCCAGTTTGGCGCAGCTGGGTTTTGTTTGCTGTTATACGCACAAGGCACTGTTGGTGTTTGGCTTCACTGACAGTCACATGCATACCTGTAACTGGGGGGGGGTGGTTGGGGGGGCTTTGGGGGCCCCCCACTAGTTTTTCAACCACCCCCCAACTCCCCCCCGACCCCCCCCCCCAGAATTTTCCCAAAGGATTTTCGTCATGTCTAAAACGATAAAAGTGAGTAACTGTTGGTGTTTTTCAGTGCTTTTCAGTGTTATATGACCATAAAACAGCTAAATAACACTGTTTTTATACCCATTTTAGACCAATAAGTACCATTATAACTCAAACAATGGCCAGCTACCCCCCCCCCACTTTTTGCTCCGGAGACCCCCTCCCCCAAAATCGGCCAGGTACCCCCCCCCCCCACTCTGCCAGACCCAGTTACAGGTATGGTCACATGAGCAAGTCACGATTTCAAGTTTCAAGTACCTCTCTTCTGGCTGCTTGCTATGCTACGCCTGGTTGACAATGATCTGCATAGCAGAATATTGCTTTTGTAGTGCACGCTGCGATCGTGCAAACTAAAATGGCATGCGTTAGTGCAGTGAAAGGGTTCATTGTGTCGTCGTAGGCTTTTGGATTTCTGGTCTATCGTGGAAAATTCGAATACTGCACAAAACGCATTCGAATACTGCCTATACATCCTGTGAACAACGCTGAAAATATGGTGGATAGGCTTTGTCCTAAAAGATAGAGCAAACTCCTAAAGCGGGCAAGTTTAAAATATCTATGCTTTCGCACCACAAACAGTTCTAACAGCGACATAGACACATCGCACTGCTGTTGCAATCCATTCAATTCGATTAAATGCAACTCAATGCAATAAATACACTTCATTTCACAATTAATTTGTAAGTGTTAAAGTCGGTTGTGCCAGTAATCTGGGCTCACATAGTTTATCTCTCAAATGAACCCTCTTGTTCCAGGCGCTTGCGCATGACACTGACTGACGCACGGACATGACAACACTAACTATTGACGGCACGAATATGATGCTTCTCGGTGCCGTTCGTCTTGTGACGGTCGCTGGCCGCCTTGTCGTCACCGCGTTTGCGAGAGACGAAGAACCCTCCTCGCTCGTCCGTGTCCACTGCCACGTCGCTGAGAGCACAGTGGCGAGCGAACCACAAGACGCCCGAGCGCCTGGCGGCGCCCGCGCCATCGAACGCTGCCAGTGCTCCTACCGTTGATGTAGAGCTTGCCGACCGCGTCCTTCAGCGCCCCGTCCAATGCCTTCGCCACAAACGCCCTACCAACGTCGTCAGCGACTACTGTCCCTGACTCGGCACAAAGTTGACGACATTGGCAAGCAGTCTGAACGACGCGACACCGACGTCGCCTCCTTCGAAGTCTCAAAGGAGGAGAAGCAGCGTGCGGGACACCGGCACGGCCTCCTCCCTGATCTTATAGACGAGGAGGGGGTGTAGTTGCTAATGATGGAGGCGCTCGAAGCCTTGTACAGCGTCGCGTTACCATGGGTGGAGAAGGCGTTCGCTGTTCACGCTGCGACGACGACGTACCACGAGAGCCGGACAGGAGGCGACGTTGGCGCCGATGGCGGTGAAGTTGAACGGCGAGACGGTCGCGACCAGGTCGCGACAAGGTGCTGCCAACAGGGACCACCCACTTCGCGACGCCCCGCCGAGCACAGATGGACAGAAGCGCGAGCACCTCGAGCCCCCGGTAGCGCAGACGGTTCATGCTGATGTCCGATGTCGGTGTCGATTTACTGCTCGGGCTGGAACGGTTTGCAGACGAGGCAGCGCAAATATTCGCCACCCGCTGCCGAGACGCACGTCAACGTATAGCTTATATGTAACCTCCAGCTTCGCCGACAGAGACGAGACGGTTTTCGATGCACGGCCGCGCCGGCAAGTTGATCGGCCGGTCGGCGGCGCGTTGGCGAACTTTGTCGACAATGTCGACGGTGTCGGCCGGCGACGGATAGCGCCGGCGGAAGACGAACAGTTGGCGGCGGCGACGCTCGCTGCTGACGGCAGGCGTGTTGCTGTCGACGAATCGCGATTCGCCGCATACGCGCGCGTGTGTTCTCGGTCGTCCGATGCGCCCGCGGTCAACAAGAAAATCGCAAGAAAACGTAAAAACGGTTTAAATTTGCGCTTACAGTAGTTATCACCTTTTTCTACAGTAATTATCAGGGTTTCCTACAGTAGTTTTCAGGGTTTTCTACAGTATGCTATTTGCATATTAAGACAACGTCACGACACGGAAAATATTGTGACACCGTTTACCCGCAGAGTGTCATTTCAAAAACACTGTACCATTCTACATATTTGACTACAACAAATCCGTTGGCTGTCGATGTCTGTCGAATTGGCTGCAGCGGCGGCGCCTCCGGGCGGTAGTGGAGGAGGAGGGGGCGGTCGTTCGGGCCGTCCCACTGCAACCGTGACCATACCTGTAACTGGGTCGGGAAGAGTGGGGGGGGGAGTAAATGGCCAAATTCTGGGAGGGGGTGTCTGGAGCAAAAAGTGGGGGGGGTAACCGGCCATTTTTTGAGTTATACTGGTACTTTTTGGATAAAAATGGGTATAAATAGGGTCTAAACTGTGTTATTTGGCTGTTTTTTGGCCATATAACACTGAAAAGCACTTAAATACACCATCATTTACTCACTTTTATCGTTTTATACTAAGTTAAAATCTCTTGGGAAAATTCTGGGGGGGGGGGGGGAGGGTTGGGGGGGGGGGAGTTGGGTGGGTGTTGGAAAAATAGTGCGGGGCCCCCAACCCCCCCCCCCCCAGTTACAGGTATGACCGTGACCGGCATTTCCCCGAAGGAGGGCGTTCCCGGCACGCAGATTACCATTCGAGGCGAGAATCTTGGCAACAGCTCGTCCGACGTCATTGGTGGGCAAGCAGCAGAGGCCAGAGAGTGCTGTTGATTTGACACACGACCCATGTCGCGATTGAGCCGCACCGCATAGGACTGTCGATCTGCAAGACGGACTGCCTGCTGAGCGAGCGTGCGCTGGGAGTCTTCGCGCAAGCTGGTGGCTCGCGTGGGCAAGCCGCGTTCGGGCAAGGGCGGCCTGGGCGACGTCGTCGTCACGACGCGGTCGGGCGGCGTGGGCACCTCCACCGTCCAGTTCCGTCTCTACACCGTCTCCGTCGGTCCGTCGCCATTTCGACTTCCTTTGGGTGAAGTTGCACAAACAAATTTGGTCGACAGGCGTCGTGCAAGAGAGCGCCGTCTGGGTGGACGAGTCGAGGACGTTCGTCGGCAGGGTGCCGCCGGCCGGCCTGACGTCCGTGCGGCTCGAGGCGAGCGCCACCGACGACCCTCTCGGCATCTCCGACGAGTCGGCCGGCGCCGCCCGTCCCGCCGCCAAAGGCTTCTCGGACCAGTTCCCCGAGTCCAGCGCCGACATGCGCATGAAGAACTTCTCTCCGCAGCTCTACCTGCTGCAGAACCGCAAAAACACTTCGTGCGTACAATTGTGCACGTCGTTCAGCAGTGGTCGCTAGTTGTGGTTGCCGCGCGCCTCGTAGGTTGGCGGACCTGAAAACCGGCCCGGCGTACATGCAACGCCAGTCGAAGGCGGCGTCGACGGAGGGACCGCAGGAGCTGCTGAAGTCGAATCTCTCGTCGTTCGTCTCCTGCGTCGACTCGCTGCCCGCGCTCAAGGAGGCGCTCGACGCGGCCGTCGGCGACCACAACTGGCCTGCTCAGCAAGGCGCTGGAAGTCAACCTGAGGTTTCGCCTTTGTGCCTTTTCGGTGCATACGCGCCTGTTGCGAACTGGCAGACGGAGAAGGCGAAGCGTGGAGCCGAGGCGCTGGTCACCGACGTCCTGGAGCGCAAGGAGCACGCCGACGCGACAAGAAATGCGCTGGCCGTCGTCAGCCGCTTCAAATTCCCCTTCTTCCTGCCGCAGAAATAACATCGAAGAGAATCTGCAGAAGGTTTTGACTATTCGAGTCTCTGTCGGCTCAGTCGGGTTGACGCGTGCGGAGTGCCGCCTCTGCAGGGCGAGTACTCGACGGTGCCGAACGACTACGCGCGCGCGCGCTCGCTGTTCGCCGATACGGAGGTTCCGCTGTTCGTCGAGGCGATGGCCGAAGTCGAACGGCGGATGCTCCACTTCCGCGCTCGGCTGAAGGAGCGCTTCTTCGACATGCCCGGCGACGCGGCCGAGCAGCGCGAGGTGATCCGCGTGCTCGCCGTCCTCGAGGAGGCGGACACCGACCCAGGCTGGGACTGCCTCGTCGCCCAGCACCAGTGGCTAGAGGAGGCCTTTCTCTGGGACTTGCAGCAGACGGCAGGCAGCCCAAGCCGCCACGCGTGCGTCGTTGCGCTGGCAAACTGTCCAGAAACTGACCGCGCGGGAACAAGCGCCCTCTTGTCTAGAAGAGGCGAGCGCGCGACCGGCCGCCCTGCTGGACGCCGGCAGTCGGGAGGTGGAGCGCGAGCTCGTCAAGAAGTTCGACTTTGTCGAAGACGTCTTGGGGCACCTAAAAAGACGCCTGCCGCCCTTCTGGGAGTTCGCGCAGTCCTACGTCAACGGCACGCTTAGCGGCCGCCGGAAATCTCTATCGCGAAGACGAAGTGGAGGTGAGAAACTTCGTGGTGTCATGTGAAATGTCGAGAATGACGTCATCATGGTCGCAGGGTATGCTGACGAGCCTCACCCGGCTGGCGTCCTGGCAACTGGTGCACGCGCTGCTCACGGACGTGGTGCCGCCCGCCGTGCTGGAGCAGTACGAGCGCCGGTTCTCGCCCTGGCCCGCCCCTCCTCGCCGGCCCGGCCGGAATTGTCGACGTGCAGCGGGAGGCGCTGACGAACGTCGTCCGTCAGCTGCGCGCCGCGCTCGTCCACCTCTACAAGGCCGAGTTCAACGACCAGCAACTTAATCCGCTCCGAGAGCTCTGCGTCACCCTCAGACTGAACTGCATCGCTCGCGTCATCGAGTCCACCTCCTCCCTCCAGTGCGTGGCTGCTAAAATTTTAATTCATGTTTTTGGCATTTCCAGAAGTGGAGGAGCTGCACGGCCGCGAGAACTGGAAGCTGCAGACGACCGACAACAAGGAGTCGGCCAAGACGCTTCTGCCGGACCTGTTCGAGTCGCAGGTACATGAAAATTTTCCTGGCACACCTAGCGGCTAGAGGCATCTGCGCCGCGCAGGTCGGTCGCTAGCAGTGCGCCCCACCTCGAGTACCTGCTGTCGACTCGGGACGGCTTCGAGCGCGAGCAGAACCTCTTCGACAAGGAGACATTTCGACACGTCCTGCTAGCCGGATTTGAGAATATGCTGGCCGCCTTCGAGAAGACGCTCCAGTCGGCGGCGGCGCGTATGGAGCAGCACGAGGCGCAGTGGTCGAGCGAGCGGCGTCAAGGACTCACGTCTGCTGATGACACTGGCGAACTGCGACTACGCCCTACGCTTCTCGCTGCCGGTGCAGCGTAAAATTTTTCCTCCCTAATATTCTTCCCCCCCGGGAAAAATTTACCGGTAAATTCTTCCCCCCGGGAAAAATATAACGGTATATTCTTCCCCCCCGGGAAGATTTTGCACGTTATATTTTTCCCCCCTCCGTGACATTCTTCCCCCTACCATCTCTTCTCGGCGGTTGGTCAATACACAAGGCGGTTGGACGGCTTTTGGACACCGAGGGTCCTGCGTCACCTTTCCTGATCAGAGAGAGAGTTGAGATGGACGCCGCAGATAATCATAATAAATCAAAACTTAATGGGCGTCGAATGGGCCAAGGTGACGAATGGGCCAAAGCGACGAATGGACCAAAAGGCCGATTCGGCAATTGTTGATCTGGTTTTGTTCTTACTCAAATAAAACTTTATCTATTGTCCGCGCGTTCATTTTTCACAGGCGTCTGCGAGTTGACAAGACAGAAAATTCAATCGCAATTGTTGGGGATATAGACGGAAAACATAAACATATCTGGACCAATACTGGCCTCGACCGGAGCGGCGTACTGGAACGAATTAGGTATATAGGGGACTTGGGTTCGCTCTGCAAAGTGCGTCACCAGCCGTCGCGTGTCGCCGCACATTACAAAAGCCGTACGTTACGCGCGGCGCGCGGATGTCGGCAGCCACGTCCAACACGAGACGACCGCCACGACGATGGCTGGTCTGGACACAAAAGTTTGGGAGTTGCTGTATCTCGTCACGAGCGCGCAGCATGCCGTTGACACGCGCCTCGACGATTTTGGGCGCAGGCTGAGCGCCGTCAAAAGAGCCTCCCGGCCTGACGTCTCGGGTAGAGCGCGTCGACCATGCGGCCGACCGACTGAGCGCATGTCATTGATGTTAGGGAGGTAGTCGGGAGTTGTGGGACCGCAGCACAATCCATGCGCTCGTCTTGCAGAGGCCAGGGTCACGTACTGGTCAACCGCGACGTGGCAGGCAAGCATATAGGTACCTGTGATAGGTAGATGCTTAGGCGCCCATTCATCCTGCTTAGACAGATTTGATTGGCCCATTTGACGCTTTGGCCCATTCGTCGCACACTTCTGCCTTCTTGCGATTTTTGTGATGGATCCTGCGCTCTATTCCGCTCTTTACGATTACTGGAAAAGCGGCCAGTAAGTACCCTTCCGCCTGGGACGGTACTGGCGACGCCAAGTCAAGAAAAAGAGACCTTCGCAAGCAGCGAATTCTAAACCACGGTGAAACGGTAAAAATAGAGGACTGCGGGTCAGCCCAAACGATCTGGACTACGCGCACTTGACTGTACTTGTACTGTTTGTGGTGTTACGCGTGCATTTCAAACGCCTCGCGTGCATTGGAAGCCTTGTTGACGAAGCCTGGAGTGGGGGGAAAAATATTACAAAGGGGGGAGAAATTTACCGGTAAATTTTTCCCGGGGGGGGGAATTTTTTTACGGGGGGAGAAATTTTACGTGACACCGGCGCTCTGCGACAAACTGGGAGAGGTCGGCCTCGCCCACTCCAAGTGGCTGCTCGACGTCGGTGGCGTTGACATTGATCTGGCGTCTTCGAACTGAATCTGAATCGAACACTCAGAAATGTCGCGAACGATACCAGAAGTTCCGAGGGGTCCTATTCAATTGCTACGGCGCGGCCAAGTGTCTGCCCTTTCAGCAGCTCGTCGCCGACCTCAAGTACGATGCGGTGGCCGACATCTTGGGTTCGTTCCGCTGTGTCGGCTGTGTGCGACACATTTTGCCAGGCCTTGTCGCTTCAGGCGTGAGTAACAGCGTCAAAGATTTGGTTCTGTGCATCTTGTCGGCGCGCGCCGAGAGCTTCCTCCTGACGCCGCACTTGAGCGAGTCGGTGGTGGCGCTGATGGCTCGGGTCTGCGTCGACAGGTTCGTCGGCCGTCTGCCGAGCTCGTCGCTGCCACGAATGTCGGCCACGCAAGCGCTGCTCGACGCGCTCGCTCTCGACAGCGCCCTGGGCCCTTTTCTCAACGAGAAAGAGCTTCGCCGACACGACGCCTGTCGACCGTCGCCGACCACAAGGCGGCCCACAAGTACCTAGAGGCGTATCTAAACACCGCCCGCCTGACACTGCTCAGCCTGCAAAAGGCCTAAGCGCTGCTGTGATATCGCGAACGGTTATCTGAATTCTAAATATACACGTGTACGTATACACGTGTACAACGTTTACGCGTCCCAACTACGGTGCACCAATAAATGTATTCCCCTCATGTCGGGTTGGTCGCTTCCTACAACCTATTTGGGCGCCGCTGGTGAATAGTGATGCATTTGGACAACTAGCTAGCAGCAGCATGTTCAGATGGCCGGCCGTAGGTTCGTGAGTACGCGGATCTTTCGATTCGAGATTGTCTCTCTCCTCTTTCTGGTTTTCCTGGTATGTCAGTCAGTCGTCGCTTTCGACTCTCCGCTGAGACGACGTAAGCGGCGCGCCTAGGTCTACAAGGTCGTCTGGGGCAAGCAGTTGGTGGGCCGTCGGAAGCGGCTGTTCGACGTGTTGATGATGGAGGTGGTGTTCTGCTTTTTCGATTTTCTGATCTACCGGCGGCTTGTTGGCTTCGCGCACCTCGACAATTGCTGGCCCGTGCTGCCGCTGCTGCCGCGACGCGTGGCCGGCGGCCGTCGAGCGGTCAACTTGTGCGCCGACTACGTGAAGGCGACGCTATTGGCATCGCTGCTGGGCGCGCATCTCGCATTCGTCTTCTTCCACGTCCGTCTGGAGTCGAGCGTCGGGTCGGCCGAGCCGCACTGGTTCGCACTGGCCTGCTTCCTGGCGCTGGGGTTCTACATGCATCTGGGCCCGCTGCTGTTCGTCGTGGTGGTCCTGGAGACGACGGTGGCGCCCTGGCTGAACCGCTTCGTGCCCCGGCGCCGACTCTTCGACGTTCTGCTGCGCAAGCGCCGTATCCACACGGGCGCCTCGCTGGTCGCCGCCACCCTCTTCTCGGCGCTGTGCGTGCGCACGGCGCTGCGGCCGCCCGTCGTCGTCACGACGCACGTCCACCTCGACGACCTGCCCAAGGAGTTCGACGGCTTTCGAATCGCACTCCTCACCGACGTCCACATAGGGCCCACGGTCGGTCGGAACAAGGTCGTTGAGATGGCCGACCTCGTCAACTTGCAACGACCCGGTTCGCCTTGCGCTTCTGTGGGCGCAGACAGCGCGTGAGGCGCGCGTCGCGACTTTCAGATGTCGTCGCGCTGTCGGGAGACATTGTCGACGGCGAAGAGTCGCACTGGGCTAGGTCGGTAGAGCCGCTGAGCGAGCTGAACGCGCCCCACGGCTCGTACTACTCTACCGGAAATCACGAGTATTACCACGGGAATATCACTCAGTGGATCAAGATTCTGGAGAGGAACGGAGTGACCGCGCTACGCAACGCCAACGTGCGGCTGCGCCGACACGTCTGGTCCAGCGCCAGCGTCTGCCTGGCAGGCGTCGACGACAAGACGGCCGCGGCCAGTGGGTGCGTACCTGCGTTCGTGCGTGCGTGCGTGCGTGCCTGCGTTCGTGCCTGCGTTCGTGCCTGCCTGCCTGCCTGCCTGCCTGCCTGCCTGCCTGCCTGCCTGCCTGCCTGCCTGCGTGCCTGCGTGCCTGCCTGCGTGCCTGCGTGCCTGCCTGCGTGCCTGCCTGCCTGCCTGCCTGCCTGCCTGCCTGCCTGCCTGCCTGCCTGCCTGCCTGCCTGCCTGCCTGCCTGCGCCGGTCGGTGGGTGGGCACGCCTCGATTGTGTTGCCTTGCAGCGTGCACGGCCACGGCATGAACGTGTCGGCGGCGCTGGCGAGCTGCGACCAGCGCTACCCCACGGTCGTGCTCATCCACCAGCCGAACGGCGTGCGCGCAGCCGTCGAGGACGAGCTGTCGCGTCGGCGCCGCATCGATCTCGTGCTGGCGGGCCACACGCACGGCGGCCAGTTCTACACCGCTTTCTTGACCGCCTACCTCTCCAACGCCTACTTCGTCGGCCTCTACAGGCACCCGTCCGGCACGCAGGTCTACGTGTCGCCAGGAGTCAACTACTGGGGTCCGCCCATGAAAATCGCCGGCATGAGCGAGGTCTCCCTGATCGTGCTCAAGAGGGCGCACTGACCTGACCTCGCCTAGCTCTCTCGTTGGCTCTCTTAGCCGTCCGTGTTGTTCTTTTCGCTGCCCACGCGTCTTTCTCACTCGCCCATTCACCAAGGTGCAATCGACTCTGACTTGACCGTCTCCCGCGTGCCCTGCCTGTTGATGTTGACTGAGTTGCATGCAGCTTTGACCCGCTAGCCATTTGCAGCCGCCGTTGATTTGACCTCTCGGGAATCTCGTCGCTCGCTGTTCACCGCGTCTCATTCATCATTCGACTCTGGCTGGATGTGTCGACAGTGCGCCGCTATCTTGTTGTTTAGTCGTGTCTCAATCGCGTCGGAGCTTCCTACATACAGCCATCCATTTACAGACGAAGGATATGGCCGCTGAAGACAATATGCGTCGCGTATCTGGGCGCTCACGCGCTGCTGTATTTCTGCTTCGCGCGGGCGCTGAGCGACCGCCAGGGCGTCGGCTACGCGCACCTGAAACGCCTCTATTCCGTCTGCCGCAACGAGCTGCTGTTACTTCCCTTTACGTTCTTGATCTTCGTTCGCCTGAGAGCCGCCTGGCTCTGGCTTCTGGGCGAGGACAGGCACAAAAACGGGGCCGCGCGCGAGACACGCGGATCACTATTTTCTGGCGACCACGACGACGACGAATCAGCAGAATGAGCGGAGGAAAAGAGGCGGAAATCGCACACTTTTCGGCGGCGTCGGCGCCATCACCGTCGGCGCAGTGCTCGCTGGAGCGCACTCGTTGTACTTTGTCTACTACGTGCAGGCATTCGTGCCGCGTTCTCTCGTCTGGTTCGCCGCCCTGTCTATGGGCTTCTACGTGTACATCTTGGCCTTCCTGCTGGGTTTCGGAATTTTGAATCTCGCCGGCCGACTCGCCTTCCATGACTGCTCGCCTCGCCACTGACCAATGGTCGGTCGGCCACCTGGCTGACGCTGCTGAAGCTGACGAGACGACTGGCCACCGACAGCAACTGGCAGAGCCTTCTGGCCGTGGCTATCGCGGCTTTTTTTTCGCAGTCGGACTTTGGGCGTTTTGCAGACCGGCGTTGGTGCGAGTCGACGTGAAGCTCACACCGCCAAAAGGGTCGACATTGACGGCCGACACGTGGCAAGGAAGGCGCATCGTCCTCCTCTCAGACGTCCATGTGGGCGGCGTCGTCGACGGCAACTGGCTGAGAACGGCGGTCGACCTCGCGAACAGCGCCGAGCCAGGTTTTTTTTAATTAAAATTCGATTGTCGTAAAAAGAAATTGAATCTGAATTTTCTCGGGCCTTCAGACGTGGTCGTGATCGTCGGCGACCTGTTCGACGGCAGCGTCGACGTCTTATCTCATCATCTCATTCCCTTGAAGGACCTGCGCGCTAAATACGGCGTCTACTTTTCGACAGGTGCTGTCAGCTTGTGCGCTGCGCGTGAGACGCGCTAAGGGGTCTGCTTTGAGGCAATCACGACTACTACCAGGGCGACATCGACCGCTGGACCCAGTGGCTGCGCCAGACGGTGCACGTGCACGTGCTGCGCAACAGTCACGTCAACATGGAGTTCGGCGTCTGTATCGCCGGTTCTGACGACCTCAGCCCCGAGAAAAGCAGGTGACCACTACTGACAAATGTCGATGACCATACCATACGTGTATCAGATTGGGGTGTACTCGGACCCGAAAGGGGGGGGGGGGGGAGAAGTTGTGCACCAAAACACACACACACACACCCACACACACACACACACACACACACACCATCACACCATCCGGCACCGCACCGCTTGTCGCTGACGTGTCAATTTCCGCCGATTTTTTATTTTAATCAACGTCTAGCCTTATGGTGGGTTATGAACGGAGGGGGAGGGGGAGGGGGAGGGGGAGGGGAATGGGGTATGAACGGAGGGGGAGGGGGAGGGGGAGGGGAGCAAAGGGGTATGAACGGAGGGGGAGGGGGAGGGGAAGAATCCGTCTCCAATTTGGATGGTAAGTGCGTGGAAAACGCATGGAAAAACGTTTAAACAAGCGTGACACTCACGCCAAACGTTTCTGTCACTCCGTGGACCACATTTTCTGATTGCAGCGCTTTTCAACTGCGACGAAAATTAACGAACCTGCGTCTCACGCTTTGGTCACGCGTGGCAACTACGCGCGCCACCACTATGTCAGTACGAAAACAGCGCGCGGCCAAAAATAGCAATTACATATGAGTTGAGCTGAGTAGACAGTTTTAGTTGGAGGGGCAAAAGGGTATGAACGGAGGGGAGGGAAAATTTGAATGAAAGGAGGGGGGGACGGATCGAAAATTGTTGTGGCATAAGAGGACGAGCACACACAGGCAAAAAAATATGCCCGGTTTCGACGCCCATGGCAAATGCTTCTAATTTGCAGCGTTTTTTCAACTACAGCAAAAAGGACGAACCTGGGGCTCGCGCGTGGCAACCACGCGCGCCACCACTATGTCAGTGCGAAAAGAGCGCGCGGCCAAAAACAGCAGCAAAAAATACGTATGAGTGAGCTGAGCAGACAGTTTTGGAGGGGCAAAAGGGTATGAACGGAGGGGGAGGCGAACGAAGGGGTATGAACGGAGGGGGAGGGGGAGGGGACCGAACCTGTGGCTAGCGCGTGGCAGGCAGCCAGGCACGCCAATCACTACGACCGATGAACAGAGGGGACAAAAATTTGTCTCAACGGGAGGAGCGAAAATTGTTGTGGCAGTAAACATACAAAACAAAAAATGCCTGCGTTTTACGCCCCTGGTGCAAATTTCGATTGCAGTTCTTTTCAACTTCAACCAAGAATACCGAACCTGTGGCTAGCGCGTGGGTGGCGTGGCGCGTGGCAGAGTACGCGCGCCAACCACTATGTAACGACGCAGACAGCGCGCGCCCAAAATGGGTTTCAGGTTACCTACATAGGTATGTTACATACAAGCAGGTTACAGGTATGAGTTGTGCCGACATACTGGGAAGGGCTATAGGGTGTGAACGGAGGGGGACAGGGTATGAACTGACAGGCGCGTGACAAGTAAAAAATGATCCGTGCATGATCGTGATGTAGGCATTGAGGCAGGCGAATTGAAGTGAGGTGAGTCGTGAGAGAGTCGTAAGAGAGTGAGTAAGTGAAAATCAGTCGAAGTGCTTGTTGGAGTAGAACGCCTTGGATCGATGGAACGACAGCGGCAAAACTGAGTGCCGAACCGTTAACCATCTGCTCCTCTTGTAATGAATGGTTTCACTCAGGGTGCGCGCCCATTCCCATTGCGTCTGAGTTTTTTAACACGAAGCTACAGTGGCACTGCTCCACTTGCTCCATTTTTCCTCAAATCCGTTGGGCAAACAGCGATGCATGCAACACGTGCCCAATCGACAACTTCATTGCCATTCTTGCGGCAACTGCAAAGGAGCAGCCATCTTTGCTGCAGAAGATAGGAGACTCTGAGTTTGAAAACACTCTACGGTATGGACTGAACTTGATGTTGGAGCAGAAGGAGCATATTTCACAAAAAAATGAGCAAATCGTTAACTATTAAGTATTGTACACGTGCTTAGTCAGTCTTTGTAAAAAACACTGGCGGATCCAGAAAAAAATTTCGGAGGGGGGAGGAACTTTGCAAAAGGGAGGACCCTGTTGAACTTTTTGGATGTTGGGCCATTTTGGCAGTGGTTTGGACACCTAATCGGTCCATTTTCGATGATTAACGAATATAAACGGCGCCGCAGGCGAAAATTTTGCTGTTTTCGACCACCTACAAGCAATTTTATGCCGAAAACTAGGCGCGTTTCTTCTCCCACCGCCTATCCCTTTCCACCTTTTCCCCCCTACATTTCCGATTTCGGAAGGGGGAATTCCCCCTTTCCCCCAACCCTGGATCCGCCAGTGGTAAAAAACAGTCGTTGGTGAAATGTGCTCCAGTTTGTCGAAGGAAAATCTGTTATAATCAAATGGATTCTCAAAGAACGCAGCCGACGGGGCGAAGTGACTGATGCTGCTGACCTGACTGGCTCAGAACACGAGAGGTTCTTGCAGTTCCTCAGCCGCGTCACCACGAGTCACATCTCAAAGAAATGCACCGCGCCTCGCTGTCCAAAGCGCGACAAGCTACGAGTCGTCTCAACGTATAGTATCGCAGACACTGTCGACTTTTGCGATGCCAGTGCCACTGCCAAGGCAATAGAAGACCGATTGGCGTCATACTGTGGCCAAGTATTTAAAGACTGGGACAAGCCAGGAGGCTTTTTTCCTACAAAAGAAGATCCAGTAAAGTTCTTGGAAAGCACGACGTACGACATATGTAGATGGAGGCCAAGCTCCAACAACCGCTTTGCAGTGCTACTGTGATGGTAATATGCTTTTAACTTTGCACTATTGTATGGTAAAAAATGGGAGGGAGGAAGGGGATTGTCCGTTCAATAAATTAGCAAAAGCGCATGTTTTGATTAGAAAGTACAATGAGTGCAACAATTTCACATTCGAAGCCTTTCAATTCAGGTCATGTCGTGACAGAAAAATTTGAGTTCTGTTCAAAACGACCATGGCTTCTTCCAGTGAAGGTACATCCCACCGAACTGGAACTGGCCTTGCATTTGCCGCAGAATATTAACGTTGGTGGTCACCACTACACTCTGAGGGGACTGACGACGTTCTCATAAGCATTTTAAAAGTTTCAGTGCTCACTGTAACTAGCTAGCCGCGTTTCAGAGCGAGCAAGGGCCACTTTATGGCCATTGTGAAGTGGCTAGGCCAGTGGCAGCACTACGATGGAATGCGAGCAAATGTCTCGCGGCCACTGCGCATTCCGGACTTGAAAAATGAGATTGCGAGCTACGCAATCTACTTGGAGAAGTGAAATAGACCGCCCTTCCCCGTTCTTTGAGACAAAGTTTCCCTACTCTCTGTTTTTACCTCGTCCCCTCCGTTCATACTTTGTTTCCTCCGTTCATACTTTGTCCCCTCCGTTCGTACCTTGCCCCCTCTGTTCATCAGCACAACTCATATGACCCGCTATTTTGGGAGTGCATTGTCCGCGTAGTGACATACTAGCTAGTGTTGCATTTGCCAGGATGTTGTAACATGTAACACATACACCAGTCATTTCAACACATAGTGATTGGCGTGCCTGGCTGCCTGCCACGCGCTAGCCACAGGTTCGGTCCCCTCCCCCTCCCCCTCCGTTCATACCCCTTCGTTCGCCTCCCCCTCCCCCTCCGTTCATACCCTTTTGCCTCTCCAACTAAAACGGTCCGCTAGGCTCACTCATATGTAGCTGCTATTTTTGGTCGCGCGCTGTCTGCGTACTGACACAGTGGTTGGCGTGCCTGGCTGCCACGCGCGAGCCCCAGGTTCGGTACTTTTGGTTAACGTTGAGAAGGGCTGCAATCAGAAGCTGCGGCCCAGGGCGTGACAGAAACGTTTTGCGCGAGTTTCACGCTTGTTCTAGCATTTTTTTCATGCGTTTCTCCACGGACTTACCATCCAAATTGGAGACGGATTCTTCTCCTCCCCCTCCGTTCATACCCCTTCGTTCGCCTCCCCCTCCGTTCATACCCTTTTGCCCCTCCAAAACTGTCTGCTCAGCTCACTCATACGTATTTTTTGCTGCTGTTTTTGGCCGCGCGCTCTTTTCGCACTGACATAGTGGTGGCGCGCGTGGTTGCCACGCGCGAGCCCCAGGTTCGTCCTTTTTGCTGTAGTTGAAAAAACGCTGCAAATTAGAAGCATTTGCCATGGGCGTCGAAACCGGGCATATTTTGCCTGTGTGTGCTCGTCCTCTTATGCCACAACAATTTTCGATCCGTCCCCCCTCCTTTCCTTCAAATTTTCCCTCCCCTCCGTTCATACCCTTTTGCCCCTCCAACTAAAACTGTCTACTCAGCTCAACTCATATGTAATTGCTATTTTTGGCCGCGCGCTGTTTTCGTACTGACATAGTGGTGGCGCGCGTGGTTGCCACGCGTGACCAAAGCGTGAGACGCAGGTTCGTTAATTTTCGTCGCAGTTGAAAAGCGCTGCAATCAGAAAATGTGGTCCACGGAGTGACAGAAACGTTTGGCGTGAGTGTCACGCTTGTTTAAACGTTTTTCCATGCGTTTTCCACGCACTTACCATCCAAATTGGAGACGGATTCTTCCCCTCCCCCCTCCCCCTCCGTTCATACCCCTTTGCTCCCCTCCCCCTCCCCCTCCCCCTCCGTTCATACCCCATTCCCCTCCCCCTCCCCCTCCCCCCTCCCCCTCCGTTCATACCCCTCCTAGGTTTTGGACGCAGCGGACGCGGACGCAACAATTGTGCTTTGCCAAAAAAAAAGACGACGTAAGACACAAGCCCAAGCCCGCCGAAAACCGCCCGCCCACGGCGCGCTGGAATGGAATCGGAAGCGTCGGACCGCGATCCTAGCTTAGACCAGGTGCGAAGGCTTTGCGCCTGCAGATCAAGGTGCATGAACATATATGTGAGCAACCATGCAGATTACAAAAAAGCCAATTATTAGCTGACTCTGAAGGGCTGATTAACACAATTAGCCCACTGCCTATATGGGATTTATGGTGTGTCTGCTCAAGATGGTATAGTGCCTAATTTTTACTATCGAATGTAATGACTGGAGATGTAATGACGCAAGAATAAAGCGTTACAACAAAAAAGGTAAAATGTTTTCCTGGATTGCAGAAGTGCATTGGTTGCATTGGTTGACTTCCTTTGGCTTTTGCTGCAGCACTTTACAGATTCGTCATTGTTGTTTTTAAACTGAGCATTCACAGCATGGTTTTATGACACATTGTATTGATGATGAGTCACTACTGAGGACATGAAAATATTGATACTGAATCACTTCTGAGCACGTTTTTGATGATGAATGACAACCGACAAAAGAGATGAAAGGTTTCTCAGATATAGCAACAATCTCTGCCTATTCTCGCCCCCAACCCCCCATTGGTCATTGAGCTACTCGACCTTTGGGGGCCTCTGGGCGATAAACTATTTTCTCCAGCCCCCCCCCCCCCTTGCATCTGTTCATGGTCTTCTTTGTGTGCGCGTTTTGTGCATGTTTCGGATTGTTCGTGTTGGGTTGCGAGAGCAAAACGTTTTTGAACATACAACACATACAAACAGACACACAGAAAAGCATATGCTCCCCCCCCCGCCACATAGCATCACCACAGAAAACAAAACAAAACTTCTGCAAACGAGTCTCAGTGCATGTCTCTAATTTACGTCGTGGGTGTGTTGATATGAAATTTATTTAAAAAAGAGTGGGTGTTACAAGCAATTCTGTAGTATTCATGCAAATGCGTTGGTTGACACGCATTGGCTTTGGTTGACCTGCATTCCAACACTTTGCAGTTTCATCATTGCAGTGATTCATCATTGTACAACTGAGTATTCTCAACATTATTTTATTTCATGAGACAAATTGATGTTGAACCACTTTGGAGCACTTTGCAAGCAGGAGTCCTGAGTTCGAAGCGGCTAGTATAATAAACGAGCACACTACAAAATCAACATTGAAAGTTGCGTTTTCAGTGCAAATTGCGAAAATACTCAAACTTTTGTTTATTTGGCTGCCTCTGGCCTCGAAATTTTTGACGAAACTTCTGTCAGTATATGGTCATACAAAGCGGTTTAACATATGTAGAAACTAGAGGGGACATTTATGTTCTGGGGGTAAAAATGCCGATTTTTAAAAATTTGGGCACCTCGCTTGCTGTGGATTTTGCCCTCTAGCAAAATCGTGGGAGCTCAGAGAAGGGCAGCGGTTGGAGGGGGGTGGAGCACCAACCCTCACCTACCAAACGGTATACCCCCCCTATAGGGTGCCTGCATCGAGTGGGAAGTGGTACCTAAAAATGTGCGACATTGCAGAACCACATTTTTTGGCAATTTTATGAACATTTTTGCCTGTATCTCTGGAATGGAGGGGGGTTGGGGGGTTTGACCAACACAGGGCTGCATGACCCACCCTACCCTACATCCCCATGCCCTCAGCTCAAATTTTATTTTCTTCAAAGTGTCCGCGATTTCCTACATTTTCTCAGACATTGACTCTTAATTAATTCTCCACTTCGCTTAGAGCTTTAAATTGGTCGAGACCGAGAGCCAGGAATAAAGTCAAATGCACGTACGTCTCTGTAGGTGGTGGGAAAGAACACGGCCACCAGTCGGTTAAAAGCAATGGCGGAAGTGGCGGTGCACTGGCCTGCCGCCGCACCAAGGCCCAACAATGGCCTCGCCCACACGCCATCATGACTCAAGTATAGCTCTCTGCAACATGCTGCATACAGCATATCACACGAAGCTTTATCCAAGTGGATCAGTGACCGCACCTGAGCATATTTCTAGATGGAAGAATATAAGAAAGCGTGAAAACGGCCCCAGTTAGAATGTCCAAGAGGGCCAAGGACATGGACAAAAGCAGAAAACTTCTGGAGAAAGCTCTAATTCTTGCGCAGGCCAACATTACCAGCATGTAAACTGGCATGCTGAAGACAAAGACGACGTCTTGACTCCAGTGGACCCAGCAAGCCCAGTCGCAATCGCAAGCCATGTTCGGACAGTGGGGTGTTAGTGTTGTTATTGCTGCAGCGTGCATACAAACAGAAGAAGGTGCGTTCTTGAGCTACATTACATACATGGGGGACTGAGCGACGCTCTCTCAATCCAATCCAAGTGCTAATTGTCAAACACCCGCGTAACTCAATCCATGCCGCCAATCCCGCGCAGCTGCCAGATTAGACCCAAGCACACGCTGACGCTACAGAGACCAGCAGCAGAAGGGAATCGAGAAGGGAGTGAGCTGTATTGGGCAATTGGACGAACATGCACATGTACACGGCCCAGCATACCTGTAACCCGGTCTGGAAGAGTGGGGGGGGAGTAAATGGCCGAACTCTGGCAGGGGGTGGAGCAAAAAGTGGGGGGTAGCTGGCCATTTTTTAAGTTATACTGGTACTTTTTGGTCAAAAATGGGTATAAATAGGGTCTAAACAGTGTTATTTAGCTGTTTTATGGTCATATAACATGGAAAAGCACTGAAATACACCAACGTTTACTCACTTTTATCGTTTTAGACCGAGTGAAAATCCCGTGGGAAAAATCTGGGGGGAGGGGGGGAGGGGGAGGGGGGGTTGGGGGGGGGTTGGTTGAAACATTCTGCGGGGCGCCCAACCCCTCCCCCCCCCCCGTTACAGGTATGCGACCCAGTGGGGAAATGCGTTGCCAACTTTCCCAAATTTTATTTTAATAAAAGGGGAATTCATTGATTCCTTGCAGATGCCTGCCCAGGAAATGCTCGGTCGCATCGTTCGCTCAAAGACGAATGGTAATAGCCAACAACCATAGCACAGCTCGTGGCTGCCACACTCCCTTCAGTTTCACTGCAGTATTGGGTTGCTTGTATACATGTAACCAGGTTTTTGAAGTGGGGGAGGGTCTGGGGGAGAGACCCTTCTGGGGGGGCACGTAGATTTGAAGAGGGAGGGGTGCCTCAGAAAAGAAAAATGTACCTGAATCTTGCCTACTGTAGGGTGGTAACCGCCAAACCACCGGCCCCAGTTATCTATGTGTGGATTAATCGATCCCCCCACCCACCCGCATCTGTAATTCGAATTTCTGAACTTTATTAAAATACTGTAAATCATCCTTCAGTAGTGTGCCCTTCTCCAATGACGGACCCCCTCCAATAATGGGAAGAGGGTGGTTCGTTCTGGCAAACTGCGTGTGTGTGTGTGTGTGTGCGTGTGTGCCCGCGCGCGCGCAAAAGCGCCGATTCAGCGCGAACGAACAGTTTGTGCGAGATCGCAATGCGTCTGCAAACCCACAAATCGATTGAACGCTCAACCGCAACGCCTCTCTCTTATGCAAACTCAACCCCCAGCGCTCCATCGCAACAGACAAATATCGAATTCTAGATCAGAAGATCAGATTAATCCGTCTTGTGGTTCTCAGCCAAAAGCCTATTGCGTCTTCCTGCGGAAGCTGCAGCCTGTAATTATTAATGTAATAATAATAAACCTGCAAAAGAAATTAAAAACTGCATAAACTTAGGAAATTCACTGCTGGTATTTTCTGCAGACATCATGCTGAATTTATAATTACAAATGATTTCCCTTCACGCAGAAATCATTTCACAAATTATGATTGAAGCCATTTACAATGAAACAACAGTGTTCAGGGTTGCAGGAAGAATTTCTGTTTTTTTTTTTGGATAATTTTGAAAATTTTTGGATAAAGTTAATGAAGTAAGTAAATCAATTTGATTAATGTTGCACCGCGTAGCTGTTACGTCCAGCCCTCAATTCTGTTTTGGATTTTCGTGCGACTATATTTTATTTGTTTGTCTGAGAAAGATGATCATTCTTCCCCCCCCCCTCCCCCAAGGAATCAGTCTCTGGGGGGGGGGGTGGGGAAATTTCTCTAGAAAACAGCAGAATTTGCTCAGCAGTCTGTTGGCAATTAGGCATTTAAATTAGCCACATTTTCAATTCTTGTCAATGTCACATTTTCAATTTAAGTACGAAGTGTTCTCACCCTCGACGAGTTTCGCCTTTCCACCCGTCGGCTGGCAGAGAACGGAGTTGCAGCCGACGCACACGACCACCTAATTAATCAATTTTAAGAAAAGTTAAGTAATTTTTTGAAAGTCAAACCGTTTGCGCGTGGCTAAAGACGGTCGTAATCCTGTAGCATCCTGGGCACTTGACGTCCATGAAAAAGCTGTTCGGGTGCTGCACCAAGCGCTTGAGCTAGAATTTTATTAATTTTATTTTAAAGTAATTCAGTATTAAAAGTGCTCCTGTCAAGGAAGGCAATAAACAAACTTTGCAGCGGCGCCGCTCCTTCGTGAGGCTCGGGTTCAGCAGATCCTCGGCCAAAGGCATTCTTGAAGACTTTGAGTGTACCTTTTCTTCCAGAAAACAAAAATAAAAGCGAAAATCCGGCAATTCCCAAAATATGCAACCGATACAAGCACAACCGATACAAGGGATTATTGTTCCCGCCTCCTAAGCCTAAGCCTAAGCCTAAGCCTAAGCCTAAGCCTAAGCAAAAGCCTAAGCCTACGCCTAAGCTAAAGCCTAAGCTACAGTGATCCCTTGTATCGGTTGTGCTTGTATCGGTTGCATATTTTGGAAATAGCCGAAAACCGGGAAAAGCTAAACCATTGTACCATTGTACAATTGTACCATTGTACGGAGAGAAGCACACCATAATATTTTAAATGCGTTGACTCTCGATGCTCAACTGTTAAATACTGAAACAACGCGTCACACGCCACATTTCTTTGTACAGTTTCTTTTTAGGCTTAGGCTTAGGTACGCACGCGCGCGCGCACGGCCACACGAACGCACAGACGCTAGCGTTCAGACGCAAACATTGACACGTTAAACGCGTCGACCAGCAGCTCTCCAGCATGCGCTTTCTGCCAGCCGTTCGACTCTCAGGCGTGGCTGCCAGCGGCCCAGCAGCGGCGGCGGTTTTCCTCGTCCACCAGGCAGCACCGGTGCTTGTCACCGCCGTCCGTTCCCCTGGCCAACCCTGTACAACCACATGGGAATTGAGATAAAAAAATGGAAATGTAACTTAGTTCATTGAAAGATTACATAAAATTAAACTGTTGTAAAAAGAAATGTGGAGTGTGACGCGTTGTTTTAGTATTTACCAGTTGAGCATCGAGAGTCAACGCATGTAAAATATTATGGTGTGCTTCTCTCCGTGCAATGGTACAATTGTACAATGGTACAATGAACTTAGGTTTCCCAAAAATTCACTAACAAAAGCAGGCTTTTCTCTTTGGGCGGTACACTTTCGTCACTTTCGCCTATTTGGGCTGTACACAGATTTTTTTCCGGAGTTATGGTAAACCCGTTGTTGCGCATTACCGCGCTTGTGTCAGACCTTCTTTGTCACTTTCCTCGGCCTCGTTGCCTTCTCTGTGTCCCCACCCACCCCACCATACTTCTCCCCCTCCCCACCCAACCCACAGCAAGTTCAATCGAGCTACGAGCGTCAGGGGGCTACATTGATTGTACAAGTTTGATTTTGATTTGCCTTGATTTGATCCGGCTTTGATTTGATTGTACAACAATACACGTGTGCGACCTTAAATCACCAAGTAGTGCCCGTAAAAGGCGAGGCATAGAAGCAATCCTATCCTATCCTCAGCGTCTTGTCCTACCCTACCCTATCCTATCCTCAGTGAATCATTGCCACCAACATTGAACCGCTTGAACTGCGTCGTTTGCACGCAGACCTTGTTCCATACCTGTAACTTTGGGGGGATGGTTGGGGGACCCGCAGAATTTTTCCGACTCCCCCAACCATAGGATCTGGGAAGGAAAAAATAGGCACTTTTTGTTTGATTTCTAGTCAAAAAGACACTGTAAAAACCCTAAAATAGGCACTTTTTTAGTCAAAATACACTGTAAATAACCCAATATAGGTACTTTTTTGGCGATTTTTGCTCAAAAGCACCATACAAAACACATTACCATTTTCAGTTTCAAATTTCTGGGGGGGGGGTTTGGGGGTGTGGGTAGGGTCAAAACCAGCAAGTGGGGAGGGAAACCCTCCAAACCCCCCCCCCCAATTACAGGTATGCCCCCAACCCTCCCCCCCCAACCCCCCCCCTAGAATTTTCCCAAGGGATTTTCACTCAGTCTAAAACGATAAAAGTGAGTAAATGTTGGTGTATTTTAGTCTTTTCAGTGTTATATGACCATAAAACAGCTAAATAACATTGTTTAGACCCTATTTATACCCATTTTTGACCAAAAAGTACCAGTATAACTCAAAAAATGGCTGGCTACCTCCCACTTTTTGCTCCAGACACTCCCCCCCCCAGAATTCGGCCATTTACCCCCCCCCCCCACTCTGACCCGGTTACGGGTATGTCTTGTTCGGGTTCTATAAAATCATCCACCGTCATGTCGCTTTACGGTTTGAGGATTACTTTCTTTCGCGCCTTCAGTTTCCACTAGGGGTCACCGTTCACCAATACAAACTCGCCCATCCTCGTTACAGTACAGTACCAATGATCGAAAATTCTTCTTTTCAAACCGAGTGGTCACAATCTCTGGAATAACCTCTCAACTGGTACGGTAGCCTCTCCCTCTATTCAGTCCTTCAAAACCAAACTCAATAAAGAAAATCTATATATCCTAGGTATTTAAGGGGTTAGGCTCTGAAATCGCCCTCGCCTGGCGTAGCCTTGCCCTCCAGTGGCATGTACATGTTGTCGCGTCGTTCTGTGATCGTTGTATCGTGTCGCGGTGTCTCGTGTTCTCCGTTGTTGTCCATTGTGTACAGCGTGTACGTGCTTGCTTGGAATAAATAAATAAAATAAATCCGTTGCGTCACAGGGGGCACTAATTAGACAAGTTGCCTGCACACACACAGCGAATCCAACATGTCACTGGGACGGTTCCTCTTCAACCTCTTCCTCCACCCTGAACTGCGGCGCCAGTGTCTTGGGCACGCGGACCTTCAGAGCCCTCCAGATGCAAAGGAACCCTATGAGTAGTTGCACAACTGAGAAGACGCCGCAGAGGTAGGGTCCGTAGACGGGAAGGAAGGTGAAGACGATATAGAGCTGCCAGACGAACGCGTCGTTTGTGATGGGCGCGTTCGCGATCCAAGCCACGGGAAGGACCACGTTGCGCATGTGCCTCAGCGCCCTGAACACGGAGCACTGCTCCCTGAATCATGTGCGTATTGCATGTATTGAATGTATGGCATTGTGCACGTTTTGCATGTGCACGTACTCCTGACATGTGCATTGTGCATAGTGCAGCATCCCTTAGATAGCCTGCAAGTTCCAGAGGAATATTGGTAGGTACTACAGCATGTACCGTAAACGTATGACAAGCGCCCATCGTGATTAGCGTTCCCCCCCCCCCCCTTTTATAGGCGTCCCAATGTAGTTCCACTTAAATTACGCGGATTTAAGCTTACCCCATTGATTTGTCGCTGTACAGAGGCACGTTCAGCTGCAGGTTTAAGTGGGCATCCAGAGTGACGGAAGTCTTCTAAAACAATGATTTGCATAATACAGAGTGCAGCCAGTCACTATGATGAATTATCCAACCGTTTCCAGGTCCCATCTTCCCAGAAAGTGCTTCTCTGGGTCCGGATTTAATCCACCGACCGAATCCTGGACTTCCTGTGGACATTTGTAGAAGTGGGGATGAGTGATGAAGAGATTTATGGGCGCTGGCAGCGGCTTGCCTTAAACCAAGGGCACATACTAATGTCATTTGCCTTCCCCATGTGTGGCGTACAGTATCATACCTGTAACCGGGTCTGGAAGAGTGGAAGGGGGGGGGGGGGGGGGTAGACGGCACTTTTTGGGGGAGGGGGTGGCTGGAGCAAAAAGTGGGGGGGGAGGTAGCCGGCCATTTTTTGAGTTATACTGGTACTTTTTGGTCAAAAATGGGTATAAATAGGGTCTAAAGAGTGTTATTTATCTGTTTTATGGTCATATAACACTGAAAAGCACTGAAATACACCAACATTTATTCACTTTTATCGTTTTAGACTGAGTGAAAATCCCTTGGGAAAATTCTGGGGGGGAGAGGGTTGGGGGGGGGGAGTTGGGTGGGTGTTGGAAAAATAGTGCGGGGCCCCCAACCCCCCCCCCCCCCCCGGTTAAGGCTGATTCACAATTAACGGTCTTCCCATCGGTCTCGGTCTCGGTCTCGGTCTCGGTCTTCGCATCGGTCTCGGTCTCGGTCTCGGACTTTTTGACCCATGCCAAATTGACGACGCGTTGCCTCCGGTCTTTCAATGATCTTCGGTTAAATGCGCGCCTGTCAGCGTATTAAAGAGCGTACTGTGGCCCTTGTTTTCGACCTGTTTCATTTTCTATGCAACTTCCGAGGAAACAAAAAAAGCACACGCAGTAGACGACGGGAACGCACTACCACCAGACAAACAAACAGACATTGTGCGGCAGACGCAGACCGCCGCCAGCGCTTCTGGCCGCCGCCAGGGGCGCGGACGCCGCTACAGGAGCTGTCGTCAGCGCCGCCGTCGACACCGTTGCCGCTGCTGCCGACGCTTTCGCTGACGCTGCCGCTTTTGCCGACGCTTACAGAAAATGTAGGACAATGCCGTCGTGCCCGTCCACCTTGACGTATGCAATGGCGGCGCAGATTTTCCTGCCGCCGTGTCTTTAGAGACGTGCAGCCATGCCGCCGCCGTTTTTTTTTGATTTTTAGTATAAGAGCAGTCGTCAATTATCCAAGGAGACGGCGCCGCCTCCACCTGTTGAATACGACGCATCGTAAACTCTTCCTTGTTTTCAATTTCGGCTAATTTCCTAGTCGCTTTACCCTCATGCGAATACCGACAAATTCTTTGAGGGTGACGGCTATAGTAAAGCGTGACTACGGTAGCGCGCGCGTTCAACACGAGACCGCTGAAGACCGATGAAGACCGGAGCAAATGTTCAAAGTTCCCAACATCGTCGGTCTCGGTCTCGGTCTCGGTCTTCGCATCGGTCTTCGCTGTTTGGCATGGGAAGACCGAGACCGAGACCGAGACCGAGACCGAGACCGATGGGAAGACCGTTAATTGTGAATCAGCCTTTACAGGTATGTACAGTATGTGCTGTACAGACTTTGAAGGAAATTTGTAGTACTCAATTAGAATGTGCTGCATGTGCAACGCTAGCAGGCTATCACTAACCACTATCACTAACCGGGCTGGCAGGCCACCCTCATCAATCCTGGAGGCAGACTGTTCCCCGTCCCCTGGCTCTTATAGAGTTTCGAGTGTGTCGTCGACGCGAAGACCTTGTTCGCGCCCTTGGTCGTGTCCAGCGTCCACCAAGGCAGCTCGAACCGTCTTCCCTTGACGCCGAAATGAGTCACGTCTTTGGTGTAGTGCATGTCCATGGATCTGAAGGGGTCGCATAAAGTAAATTCGCAAAAAAAAGAGCACCAAGAGCGAACTGGCCTGCACATAAAGGAGTTAAAGGTCTGCGGCACGTCCTCTGGTGTGAGGTTGGGCGGGAACACGGTGCCGTCTGAAGCAGCGCGACATATTAGACGGAAGTGTAATGAAACAAAGAGTCACATACCTACACGTGTATACGTTCGTGTGAGAATATCAGAGCAATTAACCAGCGATAAAGCGAAAATTTTGCAGTGGTAGGAATCGAACTATGAGGGTGCCCTGCTATCAGTGTTTTCTCTGCCACACGCACAAACACACGTCGCGGGTTCGATGTTTTTTTACCGATGCAGAATTTTTGAGTATTCGATGAGCATGCCTTAGTACATGTACAGTACAAGTGTGTGTAGAAAATAAGGGCTGACCAACCAGAGCCATTGATTGCTCTCGCCACGGTGTTGTCCCAGAAAAAGTCGGGCAGTAAATTCTCGGCGTTCCACGCTTCGATATTACCCAGTCCGTTGCCGTCCTTGCCCGTCCGAACCTTGTACGCAAAGTCGTGCGTGTAGTTGTACTAAAAAAAAAGCAATGGCTGCGGAATTCGCTGTTTGTTTTTGCAATTGGCAATTAGTAATCTTCCTACCCCGACCAACAATCCGGCCTTTTCAATGTTCGGCAAATTGTCGAGGTCGATGGGCAGAGACAGATTCGCTTTCTTGACAGCCTCTAGCGCCAGCTTCATCAAAGGGTGATTGTAGGCGTCGATCAGTGAGTCATCGTAACCCTCGAATAAGAGCCCCCTCAGAGGCATCGATCGGAACGGGTACTCGCCCATCGACAAAAGCGCCATGTTAGCCATACTCTTGACCAGGGGTGGCGCCGACAGGAGTTGCGCAGTGATGCCCTGTAAAGCGTGCACTGTTGTTGTTGTTGTTGTTGTTGTTGTCGTCGTCGTCGTATTTGGGGCGACGCTAGGAGGCCGTCAATGGTCCATATATCATACCGGTACGCATCTCCATGGCGCCTTCCGTCTAGAGCTGCATAATTTGCCAAAGACATTCGGAAGATCGCCATCTGTAATCTAGGGACGAGAAATCCCATTGAGAGGGAAGTCCGCGATCTAGTGGATCCATCAAGAATCGAACCCAGAACCGTGCGTGTGCACGAGGCCGATTCTCTACCACTAGGCCATACGCTGCCCCAAAACGGGCGTTGCACCTGTGTTTTGCGTGATTACCACAGTACCCAGAAGGCGGGATTAATTTGCATAATGTAGTCGGAGTACTCGCAGTCGAGACAGGAGCTCTCGCGATCGAAGAAATAGCCCTTGTAGTTTTTGTACTCCACCGTTTCTCCGTCATCAGAGAACTTGACGTTCGTTTTCCACTGTTTCATCCTGAATAATGCAGTGGTTTTCGCGGTTAAAGTTTACGTTTACGTTGCAGTATCCACTATTCAAATTGTCACTAGTGTCACTGAGCGGTAGTCAAAGGTTGCAACAATAGCAATAAATGCCCTCTCGCAATAAATGCCCCTTTTTGGAATGAATAAATCAAATTAATAAATCAAATCAATAATAAATGCAATGAATGCAATGTGCGACTTCTGTTACGAGTGTCACTAAAAGCACATGTTTTACTCCATTCCACTATTCAGTACAGTATATTGACCTTGTATCATCTGACTTTGTCAGCCTTATTTTAACGCCCTTAGACTTTGGTATGCAATTGATAATGTAGGTAGGGCACTGAACCTACAGCGTTGTAAGCCCCGTGACAAAATCGGTCAGTGTGCCTGCCTGCACTGAGAAATCAACAGAGCATGAACTCACACGAACGCGTAAGGTCCCACTTCTGTGACCATCGGTTTGGCACCCATGCTGGCGACTTCGTAGGGATTGGAGAGATTGAAGAAGTACATCTTGAAGCTGACGTCGATGGGCGGCTTCTTCCAGGAGGGCGTGAACGTGTCGAAGGTCGAACTGATGGGCGCGTTCTCGTCCGACTGCAGCACGAACGTCTGAAGTACATTTTGAAGTACCTACACCTTCTAGAAAGCATGCAATAGGTTTTTGAAAGTGTTGCATGTGTGGGTGGAGCGTGCGTGCGTGCGTGCGTGCGTGCGTGCGTGCGTGCGTGCGTGCGTGCGTGCGTGCGTGCGTGCGTGCGTGCGTGCGTGCGTGCGTGCGTGCGTGCGTGCGTGCGTGCGTGCGTGCGTGCGTGCGTGCGTGCGTGCGTGCGTGCGTGCGTGCGTGCGTGGGAGCGTGCGGCCCAGTGGTAGAGAATCGGCCCGTTGCGCGCATGGTTCTGGGTTCGCTTCAAGATGGATCCCACTAATACGAGTACCTATCTTCCCCATCAATGGATTTTCACTGATGATTTCGCAATGGATTTCCGATTTTTGTCGCTGCCCGAAATTACAGATTGCGTTCATCTGAATGTCTTTGGTTAATTGCGTGGCTGTAGACCGGAAGTCGTCATGGAGATGCCTATGCTATACCCTAGGGGCACCTAGGTACACATGTATGTATGGGACGTTGACGGCCTCCTAGCGTAGCGTTGGCGTAATCCAACAACAACAACAAAATTGTGCGGGTATGTTTTCGGGTTTCCGTCGGAATTGAACAAACAGCACACCTTGGGTAGCACATTGGCCAGGAGTGCTTTCAGAGTAAAGGCCAGCGCCAAGTGGATCGCGGCTAGCAAGAGGAAAAGAACTCCGCTGACGAGCCATGAGATTCTCTGCCACTTCTTGCTGCAGTAGCAACACATGATCGGCTTGCAGGGCAGCCAGCTAATACACGGTACGACCTAATGGCGCATTCGTTAACGTTCTCCGCTCACACAGTCTTTATCAGTGCTTCAAGAGCGGCAAAGTGCGTTGCGCTAATGCAAAGAGTTATGTGGGCGCTGCTCTGTGGGCGCTGTGCGAGCAGCGCCCTTTGACGTTTTTCATTGCGCCTTGACATGTGTGCAGGCAGGCTGCAGGAATGCTCGGTCAAGCACCGTCTCTCTCTCTCTGTCTCTCTTCGTTGTCACACTACTCCCAAACGTAACAGACAAGCGTTGCGCGCCTCGCGACAGACATAGAGCAAGTACAGGTAGTTTTCAAGTGTTGCTTATGTACACGTATAATGTTCGTACGCAGTCAAGTCAGCTGCCCCTGAAGACGACTGTACAGTCTATAACGGCAAGATCACTTGTGACGTTGTATTATTGCCCGCTGCCTCATTTATCGCTGCTTGGTTTGGGTTGGGAGAATGAGAGGGACCGGTTGAGAGTCAGTCACTTGGATTAGTACCTGTAGTCTTCTACTGGCGGGATGGGTGGCAGTGGACGCACCAAAATAGCACTAGGACACTGTGAACCGGTGGCGCGGCGCGGTGGTTCGGTCCTCGCCGTCGGAGGAGGCGCTAGCCGCGCCCGCTTCCTCCCTGGTTACCGGCAGGGCGACGGACCGCTTGGCCAGTTTCGACTGCAGATTCGTCGGGGACTTGTTCTTGCTGTGCGCCGTCATCTCCAGGGAGGACATGCGCCGCGAGATGGCGCTGGGCGGCACCTTATGGCCCTTCTGCTCGGCCACGAGCGCCAGCAGCAGGTCCAGCTTCTTGTCGATGACGTTCATCTGTCGAATATTGAAATTGCGGATAAGAATTAAACAAGAAAATTAAAAAAGGCGAACCTGCTTCTCGACCTTGTTCACCTTGGCGTTGATGGTGACGTTGGCGTCGTCCTTGCTCGAGCTCGACTTGTCCGCGCCCATTTGGTCCAGTCTGATGGCGTTCGCTTTTGTACATTTCAGCAGCGCATCGTCAAAAGCTTTGCGAAAGAAAACGCGTAGTTCGTCTGCACCGCCTTGACTCTGGCCAAGAGGTCGACGTGGCCGGCCGAGTACTGCTCTATGACGTCCTTGACGTCGTAGGGCTTGAGCGCCTCCTTGAACTTCTTTCTCGCCATCAGCAGTCGCATCCTTCGCACGGCCCTCACCGCTGTTCAGACCGAGGGAGTGAGCTCTTCCACGGTGCGCGGCCTCCACAAGACTTCGTCCTCTGAAAGACCAGAGATGTACATCCGCACTTGAGCGAGCAACAGAAGTCAAAAGCGGGAGCAAAAAAAAAACGACAATAAAAAATGGTAGTATGGTACAGGACCGCTAGCGCGAGTGCGGCGGCAAGCGCGCTGCGCGTTGGCTTAAGGTTAGTGAGAGAAAACCTGCAAGCAATTTGGATCTACCGCCGAAGGCGCAGGATCCCTCGGAGCTGCGGCGCTGCGTCCTCGCGCGGCAGTTGTGCAGGAAGTTGGCCCAGGGCGGGATGGCCTCGTCGACGGCGCTCTTGCTGCGCTGGCGCAGCGTCTCCGCCCACTCGACCAGCGGCGCCATCATGAGGTCGTAGTCGTCGCCCATCTTCTGACTGGCCACGTCTGCAAGCGCCAGCGCGACACCGACACCACATGCTCGATCGCCCCAGCGGCTTTTTTGTTGTTAGTACGGTGGCGCGGTGATGGACTAGGACTAGACACGGAGTGGAACAGGAGTAGGAACAAAAGCAGAATATAATTCATGCGTCCCCAGTTGGGCTCGCAGCACGCACCGGCGGGAGCAGAGCCGGGCGCGGACAGCGTCTCGACGCTCTCGTAGTCGGGCGAGAGTCTCTTGCTGAGAGGCGGAAGCTTCTGGGAAGCGGACCGCCGCAGCGGGTTGTCCACCGGCAAGAACGCGGGGTCGCTGGTCCTGGGCACCTGGGAGGCGGTAAAACCGGTTTGAACAATTTTTTAAAGAACTCGGCAATAGTGTACCAAGAGTGTCTTGTCGACGTTGCCGAGCACGGCGTCGTCGTTCGTCTCGAGCACGACCGTCGGAGACATGGGCGGGTAGCGTCGTCTGGTCGTCGACATGCGAAACCGGTTCATGAGACCCGTAGCAGTGCTGGCGTTGCTCGACCGCTTCACCCTAAACCGCGTGCATTCGTTTTCCGCACCCTCTCTTTACGAGTATCCAAAATGCAAATATCGATTCGCCAAGAAGTGCGACAGTGCCGCGTGCGACACGTGCCAGTTCCAGATGCGGTCCATGGTGCAGGCGCGATACAGCGCCTCGTCCCAGGGTGGAGTGTAGCCGCCGTCCAGGTATCGGAAGTAGTTATTCTCGGTCGACACCTTCGAGCCTCTGGGCCATCTGACAATTATCACTGTCATGCGGCATGCGGCGTGCGACGTGCATGCGACCGTGCGCTGTGAAATTAACTGACCGCCAGGCCTGACGACATGCACATTGCACATGCGTTCGAGCAAATTCTAATCCACAACTGCACAACGCAACTATTTGGTTTGCAGGCCACAGAAATGCGCACCTGACGACGTTGTTCTCTTCAGCGTTGAGGTATATCCGCCATGTGGCGACGCTCTGCGACTCCTCGTCCGCCGCATAGTGTCTCCATAAGCACTGGATCAGCGTTGCTGCGGGCACCTAATGCCGTGTTTTTTTTTTTTTGTGTTTTAGTACTTTATTATTTTTTTTATATTTATTTGTATTTTTGTATTTTTTGTATTTTAGTACTTTTTTTATTTTTTTAGTTATTTATTTTAGTTGCAGAGACATTGTGCGATGGCGTACCCGTCTTCTGATCAGATGCTTCTGTCGCTGGTGCTGCTGCACCTTGAGAGCGAAGCCGCTGCCCAGAATTCCCTAATAACGACCGCTGTGTGTGAGTGGCGATTGAATATATTGATTGTACAAATTTGCATGTTAAATTCTTTGTACGGAATATTCTCAGAAATCAATACTTGCATACCGCAGGCAGTGCAAAGAAAGAGATGCCCAGCAGGGCGCAGATCGAGGCGACGATCTTGCCGGGCCAGCTGTCCGGGTACTTGTCGCCATAGCCGACAGTGGACAGCGTGATCTGCAATGTGACGTGGAGAGACTCCAAAAAGATTTATGTAGATAGGGGACAGACAGCCAATCACCACAAGTAGCATACCACGCTCCACCATAGCGCGTCGGCAAAGGTCTCGAACTTGGGGTTGTCGATCTGACGCTCGAAGAAGTACACGAGAAACGAGGAGAGGATCAGACCGAGAAAGCCGATGTAAACCGTGGTCAGAAGCTCCTGCATGGATCAAACTCAAACTTCTAATTAGAGCGGGTATACGGTAGCTCAGTGGTAAGGCGTCGCGCTCGGCACGCTCGTGGTCGGGGGTTCAACTCCCTTCCACCGAGTTCACTGAGTAATCCCCTTAGGCAGAAGACGGATTGTTCACGGTGTCGGGTTGGCTCCGGGACTTTGGCCCGAAATCCGTGCCAGGTGGGCGGCCCGCCTTCCTTCGCGGAGAGAAGACCGCCGTCGGTAGTGATACAATTTGTGATACACCGCTTTCATGATGCATCTCCCCTTCGGGTACATATTGTACCTCGTGCGTTTGTTTACGGTCCCGGAGCTGTGTCGGTGCTTGCATCAACAAAAAAACGTTGATTTTTGATTGATTTAAATATCTACACTATTTCTGTTAGCCTGCATTCTCGCGGACTCGCCTGTCTGTGGGCCCAGACGACGGAGCCGAGGAGTTTCCAGGTGCCGGCCCGTCTGTCGATGCGTAGCATGCGCACAATCTGGAAGAAGCGCAGACCTCGGATGGCCGACGCCGCGAACACCTGCAACGGTTAGGTCAATGGTTAGGTTATAAAATCACCTTTTAGGTGTCACCTAGCCATGTCTCGCACGTGATAAATAACGAAAACGGTTGGCGGGCGTTCCACTTAGGTCAATCCTGTGTACATTTGTACCTTGTTTGTCGTGACACATCTGTATCAATCGTTCGCTTCGCTTGCTGTGCTTCACTTTGTGCCTGCCTTGTATTGTCGTACACCGTGCTTCGACGAATAAACAAACAAACAAACAAACAAACGGTGTTGCCATCGATCCACTGCAAAGGGTTCAAAAATGTTGGACCTTGCGAAGTTTACTAGGTTTGTATTCTGCACTGTACGTTATTGTACAATAAAGAATTTGAATTTGTGAGCAATTTCAGTCAGTAAAGGAGAATGACTCTATGTACGGAAAGTGTGCCACCCATACAAATGTCGCTTCCCGGGTACGGAGTAATAAAGTGAACGTAATCATGAAGTATTTCCGGAAATTTTCCTGTAGGCAAACATGTGACTCAAATTGCGAGTAGCCGCCCACCCACCTGTCGGGACGCGCCCAGGGAGAGCACCAACAGAGTGGCGGTAATGACGACGATGTCTGAAACGACGACGCTCGTCCATGCGTGCGTGCGTGCGTGCGTGCGAGCGTGCGTGCGTGCGGATGACGATGAGATGACGCACCGATGACGCAATAGGCGGACAGGGCGAACTTGAGTCTGCCCAGGTAGCCGCGGAAGCGGGACCTGCAGCCCGCCGACCAGATCCGCAGCACGTACTCCACCATCAGCCACACGACGAACAGCGACTCCTGTTCAAGGGCGTCCGTGCGTGCGTGCGTGCGTGCGTGCTGATGGGTGATGGGAAAGCTGATGGTACAAAACACACTATTGTGGCTCATTTTTTGGGTAATTTTAAAAGGTGGTCTACCGTAAACCCTATAATTAGCCCCCGGGGCTAATTTTTTGGTTGAGCTCTAGGAGGGTGTATAATTATGGGGGGGGGGCTAATTATAGGGGGGGGGGCTTGTAAACTGGAAGTGTCGATGAGTGTAAAGATGTGTGGGCAAATGGGCGCGTGGAGGCGATTTTTAAGGGAAAAAGGCGCTGTGCACACACGTTGGCACACTCTAACACACTCTCACGCAGTCTCACAAACACACACACATACGCGACCATACATACACCCAGACATGGAAACATGTGCCTTTTAGACAATGGTTCATATAGGGAGGAAGCGTAATTATAGGGGGGGCTTATTAACTCAACGTGGTCTTAGGAGGGTGTATTATTATGGGGGGGTTATTATAGGGGGGGGGGTAATTAGAGGGTTTACGGTATTTTGGAATGTTCGGTGCGTAGGTAGGCACAGTTAGGTAAGGTAGGCACAACATCGCATGTACATCATACCTGATGCCGCACAATATAACTGTAACTGTAGATGAAGGAACGCACGGTGTTATAGAGGACAGCGGAAGCGAAGTCTTCATACTCGGGCATGGTTGCGAAGATGGATAGACAGAGGCAGAATAATATCATAATCAGTCTAAATATGAAAAAGTTTGCGCCAAATTACAGTCAACATATATGCCTGCACCGTAGGACCCACGCACGCACGCACGCGCGCACGCACACACGCACGCTCGCACGCAGGCACGCACGCACGCACGCACGCACGCACGCACGCACGCACGCACCCACCCAAGCACGAACGCTCGCACGCACGCACGCGCGCACGCAGGCACGCACGCACGCACGCCCGCACGCACGCACGCACGCACGCACGCACGCACGCACGCACGCACGCACGCACGCACGCACGCACGCACGCACGCACGCCCGCACGCACGCACGCACGCACGCACGCACGCACGCCCGTACGCACGCTCGCACGCACACGCGCGCGCGTGCACGCACTCACGCACGCAGGCACACATGCATGTACGCACGCCGTCACCACTCCGGAACCCACATAAAGATGTGATAGGCCGCTGCCGGCCAGCCCCTGGGCCTCTCGAGGAAGTTGTGCACGCTGCTCTGGAGTCGGCGGAAGCGCTGGTCGGCCCTGTAGGCCTTGTAGTGGAGGGGCTTGCCGACGAGGCTCATCTTCGCCCGGCGCAGACTTCCCAGACGCGACAGGGCGCCTCCGCCCCTCTCCGCCGCCATGCCGTCCGCGTAGAAGGCGACCTTGTGCACCCTCGGCGGCGCGCTCCCTCCACCAGGCGAGGCGCTGCTGCTGCCGGCGGACACTAGCAAGCCCGTGCCGCTGCTCGAAGCTACCTGCAATACCAATACTTTGCTTTGTATGCTCCATAGGTTTTTTGGAAAACTTTCTGTGGTGCTGGAGAATTAATTAAGAACACCATATATAAACGTGTAGCACAGCTGGAGCTCCGATTCATACTGGCCCTTATTTGCAATTCGGAAACCACCCATCCCACAATTGCAACTGACACCAAAAAATTACCTTTTTACTAGAAGGACCTAGCTTGCTGAAAATGGTAGAATCGGTAGGTACTGACAGGGCCATCTTTCACTCCAAAAATGGTTCAAATCGAATCGTGCGATTTTGAGATATGGCCAAAACAAAATTTCAGAAAACGTCAAAAATGGCCCAAATCGCGATTTTCAAAAAATCTGAGGGCACCTTGTTAATATCTCGAGAACCGTACGCTGGATCGAAATGGAATGTTTTGCGCGCATGTAGTTCAGACCAAGACCTTTCCAATGACATGCAAATTTTTGCTCCGACTGCTTCCGTGGCGCTATTACGGTGCGATTTTCATTTTTGGCGGCAACGCTCACAAAACTCGATGCCATTTGTGTGCTTTGGTCGAATGGCCTGAAATTTCGCCACCATGTGCCCACGGCTGCCTCGCAAAAAGTACATTTTCAATTTTTTGATTGGACCTTCCCGTTCAGAGAAATGGCTAAGAAAGTGCCAGAGTCGACAAGCGCAAATTTTGGACTTTTGAGTTGACTCATTCTACTAACACCAGTTTCAAGCCATTGGCTAATGAGTCGCAAATAGTGCCATAGTTGCTTGTGCATGCACTCGACGATAGAGAAAAGAGCTGTCATGAGTCAAAATGACAAAATCCCCCAGACAGAAAGACAATAGGAACGCACTATTTGCAGTGTCGCTAATGCATGCACGATAACTCCGTGCTCCTATTATGTAAACGAATGAAAGTCAGGGAATGTGTAATGGACGCAACCGCCCAAACGCATGTCAAATTTGACTTCATTACTCCCATTCTTTCGTGACTTATGACGCGTCAAACAAGCCACAAAAAACCCAAAAATTTGCGTTTGTTGTCTCTGGCACTTTCTTCAAAAATGAAAATTTCTCCGAATGGAAAGGTCCAATCAAAAAATTGAAAATATACGTTCTGCGTGGCGGCCGTGGCACATGGTGGATAAATTTCAGACCATTCCACCAAAGCACACCCAAATGGCATCGAGTTTTGTGAGCGTTGACGCCAAAAATGAAAATCGCACCGTAATAGCGCCACGGAAGGAGTCAGAGGAAGAATTTGCATATCATTGTAAAGATCTTGGTCTGGACTACATGCGAGCAAAACATTCCGTTTCGATCCAGTGTACGGTTCTCGAGATATTAACAAGGTGCCCTCAGTTTTTTGGAAAATCGCGATTTTGGCCATTTTTGACGTTTTCTGAAATTTTGTTTTGGCCATATCTCAAAATCGCACGATTCGATTTGAACTATTTTTGGAGTGAAAGATGGCCCTGTCAGTACCTACCGATTCTACAATTTTCAGCAAGCTAGGTCCTTCCAGTAAAAAGGTGATTTTTTGGTGTAGTTGCAACTGTGGGATGGGTGGTTTCCGAATTGCAAATAAGGGCCAGTATAAATCGGAGCTCCAGCTGTGCTACACGTTATGATGTTCTTAATTAATTCTCCAGCACCACAGAAAGTTTGCCAAAAAACCTCCAGTCCACGATGATTTGACATGGACTTTAGGTTGTTGTACCCTAGCACAGCTACAGGTACACCAGGTAAGGGACCTTTGCGGCTTAGAGTAACCCTGTTAGTAAAGTTAGTAAACCACTAGAGTAAGAATAATAGCTTAGAAAGTACTCTTTAGGCGTAACAATAGAAGAGCGACTAATTGCATGCATATGATCTCCACACCCAGCTGCAGCAACAATTGTACATTGTAAGGTGTGGTGAGTGTGACTCATCTGAAACTGGTGTGGCTGTCAGCGCCGCGCACGCATCTTTAGAGGGTAATCGAAAAAAGCGTTATACTGACAGCTCTCGTAAGAGAGAAGAAGAAGAGCCCTCAAAGATGACGCTCGTTAGCGCGGTAATAGGTGTACGACGCTTGAGCGGCTGAACGGCACACCGGCAAGGGGGTCGTCATGGCAACGACCTGCGGAGGCGGCGTCGGCGAGGAGGGCGTCGTCTTTCGTCCCAATCGGTTGGCGCGTCCTTCCCCTTTGCCGCCAGCGGTCGACGGCGTCGACGCCTGCCCGCTCGGGCCCGCGGCGTCCATGCCGATGCAGCGCGCGCCTGAATGTCCGCTCCGACAAACTCGCTCTCGGCCCTCTCCCACCCGCTCGCTTTCCGGCCGCAGCGCTAGAAGCTGTACATTTCGCACCCTAGACCGAGAACTGTCGAGTGCCAGACCAGCAGCGCCCAAGAGAGGGTGTGCGCCCGGGGGGGGGGAGCTAGGTGGTTGTAAACCGCCGATGGGACAATAGAAGCGGCGGCTGCTGGAGAGAAGCGACGACGCCGACGACGCTTCTCGTGTCGCGTCGTCTTTCCTTCGCTTTCGACAAGAGAGCGGGGAGATTTTGAAGAGAAGAATAATAGCAGGGAGGGTGGAACGAAGGCGATAGCCTAGCGGGCTAGCGAGCCGCCATAGGGAGGTGGGGGTGGAGGGGAAGGGAGACGGCTGCCTCGTCCCCGAACGGTACTTGTGCACGAATACATAGAGGCATAGAGGTCCGTATGTAGCGCGGATTGTTTTGTTGACCGGCCCGAGAGAGGCGCTTAATTAATGGGCCGCCTTCCGCTTTTAGCAGACGCGTGCGTGTCGCGTGCGCGTGAAAATGACCGTGCGGGAAGACCACACGCAAATGAGCAGCCGAAGCGACGCAACAAAACTCCTGAGCAAATCCGGGCGCCGAATGGGGGGGGGGGGGGTGTTCTTCTTGCAAAAGACGACGCCGACAACGCTCTCAACACACCGCAAACTTCGTCGAGCGGCCACGCAAGATGACGACGTTCTGGGTAGAATGTCGGTCAAACCAATGGCAAAAGTGCGGGTGGTTATATTTTGGACAAAAACAAACACTCCGGGGAGACGTGTGAAGAATAAGACGGAGCAAACAGTGATCTTAGGAGCGGCGCGTACTACAAGTACGCAGTAGTAGTGGTTGGTGCACTGCTTGCTGCCTAGCGTGCACTCTCAATGCGCCTATGCACTTGGAAGGAGAGGAGAACACCAGCTAATAAAACGCACGGCGCTTCCTCCCGCCAAAGCCAATCTTCGCTACAAGTTCAGCGGCAGTTTCGAGTGACGACAGTTGCCGTTTTAAACAAGCTTGAAATTCGACTTGTTGTTTTGGTTACAGTACACCTCTTTCGTTTCTCAACGACGATTGAGATCTAAACGGAGCCATCCGGAAAAAGGAATGAGGCCCGTAAACGTCACCCGGCCGGCCAAGTTTCTAAATTAATCGGCCGTGTCGAGCGCAATGAATGGCAAATTTGATTGCTGAGCGCTCTTCATCAATCGGGAGAGAGGGGAGGGGGGGGGGGGGTGGAAGGAGCGGTGGGGGTGGGGTCGCTCAGCGATGCATGTGTCGCACGACGACGAATTCATGCATTCTCGATGGGTGGGGGACACACACGTGCCGAGTCAATTTGGGAGATTAGCAGAACTAGAGACGCACGGGGTTGCCAGGGCGAGAGGGCCGGTGCCTACCTGGCCTGGCCGAGTTATGGATTCCGTATCGACCGCTGCTTCCTATAGGCCGCTCGCGGCACCGCAGACGAACGGAGGGGGGGGGGGGGGGGGTGGTCAACGAGCGATCATAAACGCCGGCTGGGTGTGTCTGTGTTGATTCAACCTGAGCTTCCGAACGCACCGCAGCCGGGCCCCCAAGAGGGCCGGGATGGCACGACGACGACGACCTGCCGACGGAAGTTGGCTCGCTGATGGACTCGGACTACCTACGTATAGCGATACCGAGTCGCCTCAACAGTATTCTCCGTTCGCACGCACCTACGCACGGACGCACGTTATTAGCTAAAGACGCAAAGATACATACACGCAGACAACGAGCGGTATAGTGTGAGCAAATCGACAATGGTGATCGGGTTTGGCTATCGTTGTTAGGACGAACCGTGCGGCAGCCGCGCTACTGGCACGCACGCACGCACGCACGCACGCACGCACGCACGCATGCACGCACGCACGCACACGCACGCACACGCACGCACGCACGCACGCACGCACGCACGCACGAACGCACGCACGCACGCTCGCACGCACGCTCTCACGCACGCACGCACGCACGCACGCACGCACGCACTCACGCACGCACGCGCGCACGCACGCACGCACGCACGCACGCACGCACGCACGCGCACGCACGCACACGCACGCACGCACGCACGCACACACACACACACACACACACATTAAATGTTAGCCACCCTCGCAATGGAAACTCTACAACGCGCGCGTGTAGGAGCTAACGAATTATTGGACGCATTGCCCAGTGGGTGGGAGGGTGCGGCGTCGTTAGATTGAAAAAGATTGACACCGGCTATACAATGCTTGCGAGCCGCTTATATATTCGCCGCTGATGAACAATTACCGGAACGCCGGGTGGACAGACAGGTGCTAAATCCGAGTAGACGCTGCGAGCCTGCTAAACGAATGCCCTGCTTGACAACACCTTGAGGAACTTGACGCATTTGCTTGCAAGCCAAGCGGTGTGTAGCAGCTCTGCTGCAATGCAATTACCGTACTTCCTCCAATAATGCCCCCCCCCCGAGCAGCGGCATGCACAGCAGGGCGCTCACTAATTTGCTTTCCAGCCAACAACCAGTGCAGCCCTCAGCGACACTAAACGTATTCTGAAAGTCCTCGAAATGCAGTCGCTGTCGAAATAGAAGAGTTTTTTTATGCCTAGTTGGTGTTGAGTGAGAGCTCCCGTTTGGCAGAGACGCTGGACGTACCATTAGTGCCTATTGCGTCAGAGGCGGTCAATCGACGACACGTCGCCTCGTCAGCTCAGTCCAATGCGTGAACGTGACGACCAGTGAACAAGCGATATTCCGGTAAGTATCATCGGATGCCAACCGATCAGCTCGACAAATTTCTAAATCGGGCGCGACGCCTAAATTACTAAATCTTGCGCTGCGTCAAAGAAAAGTGAAACACCATCAGGTTGCCCTGCCCAGTGCGGCAGCAGAGCGCCTTCCCAACATTCAGGTTCGTTTCTTACCGTAAATCCTTCAAAGAAGGCCCCCTCCAATACGCGCCCCCCTCCAATGAACGCCCAGGGTAGAAGGTAGATTGAAAAAATAAACGCCCCTCTCTAATGAGCGCTCAGGGGGCGTGCTTTAGATGCAAGTTGCAAGGATATGCTTGTCAAAACAGGCATTGCCACGCTGGATACGCTGGTCCTGCTATGTACATACCTCGTCTGGATTCTGTGCGCAGGAGCATTTCTCATGCACACATGTTTATAGTTCTTTGCGACCATCCCTGGCACATCGCACTTGCATGTTGCGACAATCGCTACTCGTGTATGGTCCGTGGGAGGTGGCGCATCGACGATTGACAGTTGTCGTCAGCGGCCCTTGCTAGTCGCCATGTTGTTTTGATGTGCAGCCGCCGCTGTCGGATGCAACACCGGCGTGTGTGTGCGTGCGCGCTAGTAGCGCACGCATGTGAAGTGAAGTGTGACGACACCCGATGCCGGGCGCGCCTGTACATTATGTGTCCGTCCGTCCGTCCGTCCGTCCGTGCCTATGGGTCTGTGTGTGCGTCAAAGCAATCTATTGCGGCAACGCGAGTCTCGTGCTCTCTCTGGGCAGCGGTATTCATCTCCTTGGCTAATTCATTTCTGGGAGGGGAGGGGGGTGGGGGCAGGCATTCTTCTGACTCCGCCTCGCCTGACGCAGTCCACTTCTCTTCTTGTTGCATGACATACGCGGGGAAAAGGCGTTCGCCTCAAGATAAGGCGGCGCTGGCTGGCTGGCGGCGGCCGCGCGTCGGCGACGAGCGAAAAAATTCGCGCCGGCCACATCACGTTTCGCTCTGACGCGTCTTCAGCGCAAGTGAACTTGAAAGTAACGGAATAAACACGTGGCCAGAAAGAGCGCGAGCCATGGTTCGCTACAAGTTGACGTACTTCGACATGCGCGGCAGAGGCGAGTACCTCAGGTTTGTCTCGGGCAGAACGTTTGCCAAAGTAGAACTCGAACAGAAACTCGAAAATCTAGTTTTTATAGCAAAAGAGTCTGTGTGTGACTGTGACGTCACTTTAGGTACATTTTCTGGTATCGAAACGTCCAATTTGAGGACTACAGAATACAACTGGACGAGTGGAGTGAATTCAGAGAACGTCTGTCTCAATTTTGTTTTGTCCTAAATTTTTGCATCTGTTTTTTTTAGAAACGCTTTTTGGCACTCTGCCAGAATTGGAAGTTGACGGCATCAAGCTGTCTCAACCAACAGTGATCGGGGCGTATCTCGGCCGGGAATTCGGTAGCTTTCGTGGTTTTCTTGTACTTGCCTCTACGTTGTGCGAATTATCCTTACCGTAAACCCTATTTAGCTACCCCATAAATAATTAGCCCCCACCCCCTCACAATTAGCCCCTCTCTGTGGGCGAGGGTCGCCGCGCGCGAGCGAGCCCCCTTCCGAAAAGTGCTCCCTCCCCCACAATTAACGCAAAAAAAAAGATTAACGCAACAAACAAAAGATATTGTTTTTACACTAACACACTTCATTTTTATTTTATTTTTGACGACAACCACCGACACAGCACAATGGCCATAAACTGGATCACAAGATCACAGGGCGGCGCCGTATACATAACAATGGGCGTTCTTCTGCCGCGAGGCAAGGTGGGCCCCCACCTGGCACTGATTTTTGGCCGAAGCCACGGTACAGCCAGAAACCGGAGCTGTGGTTTAAACCCCTTGCCCAAGGGGGTAGCCGTGGCCTTGCCCAGTAAGGAATCGAACCCCCGACCTCACGGTCAAGAATCCAACGCCTTGCGGACTACGCCACAGCCCCACTACCTGGAATCTACCACTACCACACACACCTGGGTCAACAATGGAGTCACTTCAGAGAAGAATATGGGTGTTGTGCCTGTGCTTCATAATGTAGTTCAGACTTTCAGGTCTCGCTGGGGCAACAAATCTGGAAATGGCCCGATGCGACATGATCGCCTATCAAATGAACGAGTTTGTGATGTCACTATTCCCTTACGTTCTCCACCACTTTCTCAAGTCGGACGAGGATCGCGCCGTACAAATTTTTTAAGATTTCAATTTCAAAAGTCTAAAAATCACGTTTCCACTAGCAATACGAGTGGAAGTTGTTCCAAGAGAAGTGGCAGGAGCACAAGAAGCGGTTTACGGAGCTGCTGGCGACCAACGGAGGCGTGTGGTTCGTGGGGAATTCGGTTCGTGTCGCGAGTTGTCACTATTTTGGTGTTCTTTGAATTCGGGAGCTTTTTTTGCAATTTAGGTGACATACGTTGACTTTTTCATCGCGGAAGTGCACCAGCGAATCCTGCAAGAGATCGACTCAAGTTCTCTGGACGACGCACCCCATCTCTACAATCACGTCGAGCGAATCCATGGACTACCGGACATCCGCAAGCGTATTGTGCGTCGGAAGCCATCATGGTGAAATTCTGAGAACTTTGACACCATAATGCCTATTTATGATTTATTTAATGCCAACGTCTCTGTGTGCGTGAAATCCAGCAGAGTTGGAACTGGAAGTCTAGTTCGCGGCGCACTCTTCCCAGAAAAAAAATCACAATGCTATGAATTTGGACAATGGATGGCAGACCTCACGAAAGAGGGAATCGATAGAATCGCTTTCTAGGAGTGTAATCGGCGAACTGAAAATTTCCTGAATTTATGGGTGCCCGAAACTGAATGCGTCGTTTTTCAAACGTAGTCTTCTTGGATGAGGCTTTGATCGACCCAGTCGGGAATGGTCAGCCAAGAAGACGCGTCTAAAAGCAGTTTATGTTGAGAGGCAACGATGGGCTGTGTCGCGTGCGTGCGTGCCAGTGTGTGCGGGTGCGTGCGTGCGTGCGTGATGTTGCGTGCGTGCGTGCCTGTGCGTGCGTGATGGTGCGTGCGTGCGTGGGTGCGTGCCGGTGCGTTCGTGTGTGCGTGCCTGTACGTGCGTGCGTGTGCTCGCTCGCACAAACCATCGAGTATGTGGACGTCGCCGTTGGTCTCCTTGAGCTTCTCCTTGTAGAACTCCTTGCCTTTGTCGACGAGCGTCGACAGCGGGATGTAGAGAGCGGCCAGGCCCGACTCTAGGGCGCCGTACTTCTTGAGAGCGCTTTCCATGCCTTTTTCTGTCAATTTCTTTCAATTCAATCGCCGGCAGTCGATGGAATTTGGTTGTACGAATCCTTCGTCGCAGGCGTCTTAGGCAACTGCGTAAGTGGAAAATGCCCGCGCCCACTGTTGTCGACAACAACGGGCAGAACGCAAGAAGAAAACCCGTTCCGCGCTTCATGTCTCGCTCTCCTCAATCGCTTCTTTACGGGGAGTATCCGTTGCGGCAGTCGCGAAAACAGACCGTAGCCGCCGAATTAGAAGTCAATTATCATACTGCAACTGCAATGCACGCCTGGAACTCTTGCTGCAATCACCATAATGAAACGTGCACGGCGAAAACTTCTGATGCGCAAAGACGCCCTAAAATCGACTTTTGCGCTACAATATGAAAGCTCAGTCGCATGAAAGTAGTGTTACTTCAACCGACGCTTACTCGACGGCGTACGGTACATAGGTACCCATCACTTTCTTTGACAGGGCGCAATTTAACGCGGCCGATTCCCAATTGGAATCAACCCGACCGTTTCACTGCAGCCTGCGCTTGTAAATCATGTGTGTGTAAATAGTACAGATCGTACCGCGATATTTTTGCGTTGTTTAGAAGTCGAGAATTTCTCTTTTTACATATGGCAACGCCCAGTGGCGTAGCCAGGATTTGGATTTGGGAGGGGCAAGACAGCTGTTTGTGTCTAACCGGGAATTTTCGTAAGGGTACCCCCTTTGGAAAAAATCGGGTCTCTGAAAATTTTGGGAGGGGCAAACGCCCCCCTGCCCCCCCCCCTGGCTACGCCACTGGCAACGCCATAGACCAGCAAAAGCCAAACTGCTTAGCATAGAGAGTGTACATACACCGTGCCATGTATTTTTGAAGAAAATCGAGCAACGCCTTCTTTCCTTCTCAAAATAACCGGCGGCCAGGGCGGCAACAAACAGGCGTACAGGCGCACGCACGAACACATAGTAGAGCGCACAACGTATTGCTATGTACCTGCGGGCGGGCGGACGCAAAAGACCGAAGAAATGGTACGACACAAAAGAAGAAAATACGAAAAGTACAAAAAAAATCCACCGATCAGTGTGGAGTTGCCCACGTATTTATAAATGCAATCAACTTCCAAATATAATGGTAAGTAGTGAGAACTCCAATCGCGGTAAACAACATGTGCCACTGCAGCTACAGCTTTACGGTACTGTTATGGATCGTCAGAAAACCTGACGCGTCTCCGCCATTTGACGCAAATTGGCGCGCGAATTAAAAAAAAACTGCTAGGACCGTGTGTCACGAGGGGTGTACATGTATCAGAGAGAAGTACACGTTTTTCTCGTCTGTCGGGACAATTGTTGTCGCACCAGGGGTAGACAGGGAGGAGAAGGGGTAGACTGACTAGATGCTGCAGCTAGACGTGCGAGGCCAGCTAAAACGCAACCGTGTGCGTGCGTGACAGTACGTGCGTGCGTGCGTGCGTGCCAGTGCGTGCGTGCCGGTGCGTGCGTGCCGGTGCGTGCGTGCCAGTGCGTGCGTGCTGGTGCGTGCGTGCCGGTGCATGCGTGCCGGTGCGTGCGTGCCAGTGCGTGCGTGCCGGTGCGTTCTCCCAGTCCCACCTTGACCTTGGTGGCGTCCTGCTGAGTGGCGCCGCCGTGCGCCGTCTCCATGTGCGTCCTCAGCGCCTGGCCGGTCGTGAAGCCGGCGTCGCACTGCTGGCAGACGTGCGGCCGCTCGACGACGTGCACCATCACGTGCGTCTGCAGGCTCAAGGCGTCCTGGAACTGCAGGCCGCACAGGGCGCAGGGCAGCAGCAGGCAGCCCGTCGCGGCCGCGGCTGCGGCGGCGGCTGGAAAGCGTCGTCACTGAGGATTAGGAGGTCGTCAATGGCCCATATAGCAACCCATCTCCATTCTCCATGACGCCTTCCCGTCTAGAGCCTCATACATACCGTAGGTGAAGACATTCGGAAGAACGCCATCTGTAATCTACGGCAGCGACGGCACCAGAAAATCCATCGAAATGGAAGTGCTCGATCTAGTAGATCCATCAAGAATCGAACCCAGGACGGTGCGCGCAAGAGGCCGATTCTCTACCACTAGGCCATACGCTGCCCCATCACTGAGGGCCCTAGCGACAGAGCGCGCAGTTCGACCGGGAAGCCAGCAGTCCCCAGGATCGGGCTGACTGGGTCTCATCTCTCAGCGGTCAATTTTTATGGTTGACCATGCCCAGATAGAGGCCCCCACACAAACAAATAAACAACCAAACGAACCGTTGGCCACGAGTCGTTGCTGCTGCGCGCTCGACGCGAGCGGCTCCTGCTGCTGCAGGCGGTGGTTGTTGACGACGTCGACCGGAGCGATGGTGGGAAAGACGACGGCGCCGACGCTGGTGCTGCTCGATCGCCGCTGCTGCTGCTGCGCTGCCATGGGCGCCGCACCCGCCTTAGCGTCGGGCGGCGTGCTCGTCGACGGCCGTTTCGCCAAGGGACTTTGCTGGAATTTGAAATTCATTTCGTCCGAACATGCGTGCGTGCGCGGGCGCCAACCACGGGCGTCGAGTCCTCGTTCGAGCGCTTCTTTCCCAGAGTCGGCCTGTTTCCGGCAGCCGCCGACTGCGACGCGTGATTGGGCGACTGCAGTCGACCGCCCTGCTGCTGGGGGCTGTGACAGCCGCTGCTGTTGCTGCTGCTGCCACTGGGGGAGGCCGCCTCGGCGCTGAACCGACGCACGTACGTACACGAGCAGCACGCACGCACGCACGCCAAATGAGAGCGGGTGGTTCATGTACTGTGTCGGTGCTTGCATCAATAAAAACATTGATTGATTTTCAAAATTTCCCGCATACCCGGGACTCTTGAAGCCGGCGAACTCGACGGGAATGGAGCTGAGCTTGACGAGCTGACTCCGACAGCGCTGTCTGCCGGCCGCCACCACGTTCGTCGGTCCGTCCACCGCGACGTGTTCGTCTGAGACGGACGCACTGAGCACGGACGCACAGGCGGACACCGCAGGCGCTCACCGAATCCGTTCGGCTGCTGCTGACTCGACAGGGAGTAGACGAGTCGAAAGTGGGAGGTGATGTGCTCCCTGAGGCTCTCCTTGTTCGTGAACATCTTGCCGCAGTTCTGCTGGGGACAGCGCAGGTGACGGCCGTCCCTAAAGACTGGCTTTATTTTGGTGTCACCGCCAGGCTTGGGTAAAAAAATATATTTTTTTTTAATTCATTTTTTTAAAGTTTTTTTATTAAATGTCCTCAGAGACCGTTTTGGATGTCAAATCAATGTTGCAGAAGGTGTTTTAAACCTAGTAGAGTGTCAATAACAGCCAACTAAGACATTAAAAGCCTTTTGAAGCGCATTTCAATCAACTTTTACTACCGATAGGTTTTATTTAGTGATTCGGACTACGACTACGACTATCCAGACATGGTTTGACAAATTCTCAACACGCACGCACGCACCTCATGAGCACGTGGTCGACGTGCAGGTGCACGTCGAGTTCCTGGGGGGAGGCGTAGTCGCGATTGCAGAGCGGACAGTGCCGAGACGTCTGGACGCGCGCCAGCGTCGGCGACGGCTCGGTCGCGCTTTCGTTTGTCGACGAGAGACGCGCCCGGTGCACCTCTGCCGCCACTGGAATGAATCGATCGGTCACACAGTTACGCACCGATTGGTTGAGGGGAGACCCGATCACTGTGCGCCAGTATCGCAGCCGGAACTTACTCCCCCCCCCCCCCGAGGAACTCCTTGGCTTTTTTCATTTCTACAGAATGATAAAACTAGACCCCCAGACCCAGGCGCGTATACCTCCGGAGACGAGCTGCTCAGAGGCGACGCTCTCGCTGGACGAGCGCCGGTTGGCCATGCGGTCGCCGTTCACGGAGGCCGGCAGGTGGCTGCTGGCCGCCGTCGAGCCGCTCATGAGATGGGGCAGGATCGTGGTGGCCAGCTCCTCCTCGCGTGGCGGCGTCCACACCTTCGAGAAGACGGCCTTCTTGGCCGCTGACGTCACGGGATTGCTGTCGGTCCGAGGCCTGGGCGTCGGTGCCGGCTGCTGCTGCTGCGGCACGGGCGCCACTGCAGGTGCAGGCACTGCAGCAGCGGGCAGCAGGGGCGGCGGCTTGACGTCCACCACTGTCGTCGCTGGCAACGGCGGGGCCGGGATCGGCGGAAGCACAGAGTCGGTGGTGGTGGACGCGGCGGGCGCATGGGAAGCGGGGAAGTGTCGCTTGGCGAGCGCGCGGAGGCTGACGAGCGCGCGTGCGCAATCGGTGGTGTCGATGTCGTTGAAGCAGACGCCGTCCGTCTCGAGCTGGTGGAAAGTGCCGGCCGGCAGGAGGCCCTTGGACTCCAGGTTCATGACGTGGATCTTGGAGCGGAGGTGCTTGGCCAGGTGGCCGTGAATGCGGAAGCCCTTGCCGCAGTCCGTGCACTCGAACGGCCTGGGGTTGTTGGCGTTGGCGGCGACCAGCTCGTGAAAGTTGGCCGCCAGCGTTCGCGCGACCGCCCCTTCCGTCCAGCTACCGGCCAGAGACGCAGCAGAAGACATGATGCCGTTCTCGCTCTGAACGATAACAGCGACAATCTCTGCGACTTCTAGGCGACGCAGAAATTGCCAATCATTTGACACCGAAGCCAATTAGGCTAATTGGACGCTGGCCGGCGCTGCGAAACCCTACCTAGGGAATATTTCGGACTACCTAATACGCGTTCCAATTTTACACGTCCGGCAAATTATACAACGGTAAAGCTCGAGTGGGATTGCGACGTGGGAATTGTTCGCAGGTATGGAAAACGCCCGTGCGCGTGCCCCGCTGGGAAGCTAATAGGAAGCCGCTAGCTAACCGCTTCGTCCTTCGACGCTGCGCCGTTGCTGCCAGACTGAGATGCCAACGCCAGCGTGTCCGCATCCTTGAGCCCATGCGCCGTCTCCTGAATGAGGAACCAAAATTGAAATGAAAAGCCGAGTCAAGTTGCGTGCGGGCGTACGAGCAGCCAGTTTTTTTTCACCTGGGGGTCGGAGACCATCCTAAACCATCCGGGGGGAGCAATTTTAGAAAGGGGGGGGGGTGCCAGAAGGGGAAAATATATGGACCAAAATCAAAATAGGGTCAAAAGAGGCACTTTTGGGGTTTTGGTATGTGATGTGACGAGTGAGAGAGTGAACTGTTTGTTTTCTGAACCGCATTCTCTAATGTGCGTGCGCATGACGACGCGCACGGTTCTGGCCCTGGGTTCGATTCTCGATGGATCGACTGGATTGAGGACTTCCCTCTATATGGATTTTCTCATGCCGTCGACGCCCTAACCCATAAAGCGTGACTGCCATGACCCCCATGACCCCCACCGTGACCCCAAAGGGGTCACGGTCCTTCGCTAGCAAAGGTTGTTAAACTAGGAAGGGTGTGGGTTAGAAAGGGTTAGATATCCCCTTAACGGGCGGGACACCACTTTTTTGGCGTAGCCAAGTTACCGGGTAACTTTTTGCGGTACTAGTAGGACCGCACTAAACCGCATTTTTCTAGTAACTTTGTGACAATTTCACAAATGTACTACGACAAAAATGACTTTCTAGAACACAAAAAAAACGCATTTTAAAATTCTAGTAAGAGAAAGATTCCATTACTGATAAATTGTGTTTTGAATACTAGTACAATAAGTGGACATGTAATGAAACTTCATACATCTCACATTGTTCTAGTTCACAACGATGGAGCACAGCACAGCTGAGTGACATGAACAGTCAGTACCGTTGTGTACAGCGAACGACGTCACTCTTGACTAGCGGGTCATTGTACAAATATTTTTTTTTAGAGTGAAACCTACCGAAGCAACCGTTATCACACAAAAACACTCTGCAGGTCATGCAGAACTTGTTGGTCCTAACCCGTTGCATGTGTCCAATGCACTCTCTGGGTAGGCCGTCATACTTTCTTGCAATGTGCGTCCTACCATTGAGTCTCAAACATTTCACTTCTTCCACTGAAAGCTCATTGGGCAGAACTTTGGTGGGATTGAAATCTTGACTCGCTGGTTCCAAGTCCAATGCACTGTCTTCCTGTTCTAGAAGTGGATCTTGGTTTGACAGTAAGTGCAGTGCAAACTGCTTCAGTTCTTTTGCGAGCAGCCGCTTTGCATCGCAATGCTTCACTTTCATTTCATTGAAGTCGTTATATAGCACTACCGAGTTGGAAACTGCCCAATCCAAACTTTGTAGGAAAACTCCAGATATATACCAGCGGCGACTGCGGTGGTGGTTCTTTGACGTCACGCAGTGCTGGTCGCTGGAAATGGGTAGGCGTATGGTGCGTACACGTATTCTAGAAACAAACGTACTGGATGTCCACGCCACCCATGTTTTCAGTGAAATCCTTAACTACTCGTGGCTGAGGAATCGACTGTTTGAAAGGCCTTCCTTTCTTGTCCTTCCCCTTTCTGAAGCACTTCCCAAGAGAGTCGGTGGATTCATCAATGGACGTGAGGAACGTCACCAGCGTATTATCCATCCAACTTAGCGCCATAATGTCTCCGGAAATGGCAATCATTGTGTATTTTACTAGAACATTACGCAATCACATATAGAAATAAGTCACCACTGTTTGAAAACCTTCGAAGGAACTGGCCACGTTTTAGCTGTTTCACAGCAGTAGGCGCTGCTGCCAGTCGCGTGCCCAGCATGATTTCTGTCGGTAGGTTGCTCCGTTGCTCCCTCCTAAGCGTTCCGCAAAAGTACGTTCTTCTAGAAACCATGGCATATGTCATATGCACAGTGGAGTAGTAACGGTCGGTAAATATCTAAATGATGAACAGAGTCTACCAATGTGATGTTATGTTTGTACATAATTGCTGTTAAAAAAACTGACACAGAATCCCTGGTCGAGGTAATTGGCCAAATCGGTGTCTTCTCCAGACAACAGTGAATAACAATATGCTACAATTCGACCCCAACAGTTTTGAAATGGCAAAGCATTGCCAGAATGCAGAATGGATGCATATACATAGCCATTGTTTGGGTCGCACAGAGCATAATATTTCAGTCCTTCGCCTCTCGGTTTATTTTTGATAATCTGCGTCAAACCGCACCTTCCCTAGACCAAAAACCATTAGTCAAAAACCATTAAGTAATTTAAGGAACAAACGTGGAACATGCCTTGAACGTTGTCATCTCTTCGTCAAGAGACAGGTTCTGCTGCTTGGGATGACGCATTCGTTGGAACTGCTTGACAACAGTGTGCAGGTATAGCTGCACTTTGCTGAGTTTATTGTTCCGTGCTTCGACTGCCGATATAGTATCGGGGTCGTACAATTTGCAGTGCCGGTACCAGAGCAAAAACTTTGTGCAAGATAGGTACGGTCTGCAACCTTCTAGAAATACATCTTTGTTGTTCTGGTCCCAATAGGAGGTAATGCTTTGTCGTTTCTCCACATCCATGTGGAAAATAGCTGCTACAAAGAGGAGCATTGTACCCATGTTCAATGTAGCCCAACCAGTCGACTTCTCTATCTGGCCAGCTTTGTTTGTGCACTCAAGTGCTATCTTCAAAGCAGGATGTATCATTTCTAGGAATATATACATCAGCGACCTTTCACTATAGTCGGGACTGGTGTCTGGATGCAGCTCTGGTCTAGGGTTCCATTGTGGCCGCACCTTTGCTTGCGGTGGCCGTGCCACCCAGGCAAAGTCTTTGGGCAGTGGCGGCAGACGTCTGTCAGCAGCCTGAACATTGTGCAGTACTGCTGTGAAAGGTTGTGGTCGTACTAGAAAACATAATTGCTGCAGTACCTGTTGCTCAGAGTCTGTTGCAGGCACTGGTTCTCTTAGTTTCGCTTTTTTTTTGGCTAGTGGGCCACTGCCTGCTGAGGCCGCATCTCTGTTGCGACCAGCCTGCTCATTTCTGCCATCCAACTCCTCATCCAAATCACTAAAATCTGATTCATTGCCGATCAGTGCGTCTTCGCCTGCACTGTCCTGCAGCAAGAATGGTTCAGGTGCACTAACCGTAGGTGGTATGCCCCATGGTTCAGGTAGTCACGTACCACAGTTGGTGAGACGGCTGCTGTTCTAGTACAGGTTGAAGGACCAGGTTGTGACGCAGTTGACATCCCGTTAGTGGTACTTTTACAACAGTCTGTACTAGTACACAGTGCACACAAACCTCACGAAATGTTTAAATAGCCTCTTTCAATATTCAAATCCCAAGAGGGTCCCGAGATGCCTTTTACTGCGCACATGCAAAACTTTGTGCCGAAGTTTGCAACAACGAATCAATGCGCGAATCTATTGATCAGTGCATCTACTGATTCGAAGCCTGCCACTGCTTGAACATGGCCAGAAGTTCGTTGGCTCCGGCTCCGGCTCTGTTCGTGGTCGCCTGCTGATGTCCTGCAGCGTCCCCGTCTTCCTCCTCCTCGTCGTCGTCGTCCAGCAGGTCCTCCAACGCCTTGTCGACGCCACCTCCGCTCTCCTCATCCTCTTCCTCCTCGCCTTCCTTCTCAGAGAACAAGGGGCTCTCTTCGTGGCCGTCGCTGTCGTCGACCGATCCGTTCGACGAGCTGAAGCGAATAACTTTTTCATTTAGCGTACTAGTACACATGGCATTAGCACCTGTCTTCCTCGGTTGTTTTTCGAGGTTCCTTCTTCGCCGGCTGACGTTTCGGTTTTCTCCTGCAGTGCGACAGTTTTCTCAGTGTGACGAAGTAACACATAATGCAAAACGATGGAGCCATGACAACTCACGGATTCCCACCAAGACGACCGAGAGCATCGATGCCGGACTTGTTGTGCCCAGCTCCTCGCTCCTTTCTGTTCGCCATCTTCAGTTTCAGCGCTGGTTTCTGCACGCCGGTGCCCTTCTTAGGCTTCTTGGAGACGTGCCTCTGTGCGGCGATCACTTCGTCCGCATTTGCATCGCCCCACAGTGGCTCGGGCAGCTCCCTTCCGTCAGCCAGAGGAGGCAGACAGTCGCGGACTGCAAAGAACCCATGTGTTTGTATCACATTGTTCTAGAAAGTGTTCTACAATGACATTGTTCTAGAAAGTGTCTTACTCTTCTCTCTCTGCGCCTTCACTGCACTCGCGCTAGGGCGGAGGTCGTCGCGCAGGTTCAACTTTTTGGAGGCACGACCTCTCTTGTTGCCGGCATAGCTGAAACCGCGTTTCTTGTGCTGGGCAGCCATTTGGCGCAGCAGCTGCATGAGTCGGCTCTTCACGCGGAACTGCAACAGAACGCGTGCAGCCGTCAGCCATTATTTGCGCCTCTTCAATAGTAACCTTGTTGAGGCTCGTCACTTTGGAGAAAGTGAAGCCGCGTCTGATGCAGTCCTGGATGAATGGTGGCTGCCGGTCGACGATAATGTCGATGGTCCAGCTGTTGTCTTTCCAGTCGTTGTCGACCACAGGTCGCCGACATAAAAGAATGTGCAACGTACTAGTACTGCAATTTTGAGTGGACATGTCGAGACATACAATTAAAATACACTGGTCCCTGATGGTCAGAGCCGACCATGTATGCAGCGGACGTCACGAACTGATCGAACAGCTCGAGAAGCTTGTCCGGTCCGGACTTCTCGCTCGACACTGCATCCGATGCTGCGTCCTCAACGAAGCTCCACACAGCGGGCGGAAGAGTCGAGGCAGCTGGGATTTCAATGTTGGTCCCTGCCTCTGAGCGGAAACCAAACGCTCGTGCGCCCGGGATCAACAATGCCGTCTCCCCTCTTCGAATCTCGACGCGGTCTGTTTCATCGGCCATGGCTGCCTGGAGCCGCACCCTCTGGGCCTCCGCACAGTCTGCAGGCACCCGCTTCCCAGACGAGTTTTTGTGCGCTGCCGAGAAACACAGCGTCTTCTTCCTGGTCGCCGGAGTTGGACTGCTCTGCAACTGCTTCTAGTACTCTGGGTTGTATGAGCCTAACGTGATGGGCACACATACGGGTCCACTCTCGTCGCGTTTCCGGCCCTTTCCATCTGTCAGCTGGCGCACAATGTCTTTCAGGCGGGCGAGCTCTGCGTCCTTTTCTTCGTCTTCTGTCTGCTGCTGGCGGAGTTGAGCCTTCAGGCGTCGCACCTTCTCCTTGCGGCGCTTGGCCTTCGTTCTAGAACATGGCACTGTGCAGGCGCTACTACTAGTACATGGTTAAAGTTATCTGTTCACTTCAAATGCTCAATGCGCTGCATGCACTGAGGGATGGTCATGTTCGGCTCGTCTGCGGTTGGCAGTGCTGAGGCGGACTCATCCTGCACGACTGCATCCCGCTTCGTCGCCGCCTCCTTGTCGTGCCGATGAGAACGCTTCCTCGACGCGCGCTGCTTGTCGTCACCCATTGCGCTGCGATTAAGCCGACTGCTTGTCTTGAGCACACGTGGTGCAAGCAAAACGAAGTACTGTCCACACAGCGGAATCCGTAACCAAATGGGTCAATGTGTATTTCAATTGTACTCACTCTCAACAACGAAGTGGCAAGGGACAAGCGCCATTGATTCGGACTGATTGCACTGAAGTGAAGGCACCAACGGGGTTAAGCTGCCAGCTCAAACGATGTAGAACGAAATGGGCCTAAGAGAATCATCCTAGAACAGAATTGCACAACGAAACTGAGCCTTTGTCCTCATCTCGTTGCGGTCACGGTCTACTGTTTTTCAAATTGATTGCAAATGTTTTGAATAGAGCCTTTGAGATGTTGAAGTTCCTGAGCTAATCGCTCACTGGCTGCAAGTGCCTTCTTGAGCTCAGCTTTCAGCTTGCGTGACCGTTCCTTTCGACGCCGAGCCTTCTCGCTGAATTTACTAGAATTTACTGGAATTTACTACTAGTAGTACATGCTACCGCTTCGTACTAGTACGTCATAATCATACTACTACATGCACGCATCACAGGACAACAGATAGGACTTTACTGACCGCAAAGTGTGGCTGACTTCAGAGCAGGTGCATGTCACTTTGCGGACTTGCCGAGCCATGGCAGTGGCGTCCACTCGTGTAAGATCGTGACGTTTGTGTGAATGCAATGAGGATGGTCGCTGAAAGGTCGCTGAAAGCAAGCATGGCAGCTGCAGGGAAAGCATTAGCAGTTTCTGCGAAGTAGTTGCCCACTTCTAGAACCCGCAAAAGCAAAGCAACAACCATCTATTTCGCAAGCGAGCGCAAGCATCAATGGCGTTTACGAGGTGCCTCTCTGAATACCTACAGACTCAACGATTACTTCTTTTTGCGCTGAGTGATGACAAATTACTACGATGAGCGAAACAAATTACTTCTTTTTAAGGAAACTTTCCAGTTTGTTTTTCTTAACAAAGTCCATTCGATCCTTCTTTGGAAGCGTTTTGACAAACTGCAGAATTTGCGCCCGCAGTGCGCCCTCGTCGACTGCTGTCTTCTTTTCCGATCCCGACGCCGATGCCAATGCCCGACTACCCAACTTTGCAGCCTTCCTTGTTGGTGTCGCGGCAGGACCTCAACATTAGAAGCAATTAGAAAGCAATTAGTAACAGTACTAGAAGCGGGCAGTACATTAAGACCGTACTAGAAGCAGAGCTGAGAAATTTCAAAGCGCCTCGTCGCAGCTGTTTCCCATACAGCTGTTGGAACCTTTTGATTGCAGCGCGCATGCATGGCATTAGCTGGCGCAGCGGCACTGCTGGCATGCGCAGCGCGATCAGTCGCAGCAAACTGCGCACTGGCTCAATATTGTTCCTCAGTAAGTCTGCCATTGGGTCCACACATTCCTGTCTCTCGTGACGTGCACTCGGTCTGTCTGGCAGATGGACGGGCAGACCCAGACCACTGCTCTGGGCAATAATTCGTAGCTCGTCGAGGAACTGTCGTAGCGTCTCGTAAATGAAGTTCTCGACAGTTTCAGCATCCTGCAGTTGCCTCGGCGTAGTACGACTCCAACGTCGCTGTACTGCCTGCTCCAGCGCAGGCGGTAGGCTTCCCAGGGACTCCGCACATCGCAGCACAGACCCGCAGCCATCTGGGTGCGCTGTCAGAAGTCCGTAGCTACACACAACATTTGCAACGTCGCAAGAGCTGTCTGCGCGGTCGGTGGCGTTGAAACGCGTTTCTTGAATAGTCGTTAGCGTCACAGCAGACGGCGCCCCAGGCACTGGCTCGTCAAGCGCTGTGGCGACATGCAAGCTCTGAAGCGAGCAGTACAAGAGAGGATGGCTTGCGCATGCGTCGCATGCAAGCAGCTCACTGTCATTCGCAGGTCCTGCTCAGCGTCGGGGAAGTTAGCGACAACTCTACTAGCCTCACACCACAGGTCCGACGCCACAGAGCGCATCGAGTCTCTACTCTCTGCATTAAGCTCTGCTTCTAGTACGTCATGTTTCCTGCTTCATAGAAGTGAACACACACCTCCATCCGCCGGTGGGAGACAGCGTTTGGCGAGGCTCTGCTTCTTTTGTGACTCGTACGCTGCGACGTCCGCCATGAAGCTGGACTGCACATCCCCGCCACCGCCCATCGTCTCCGTAGCTCCGAGACCCAAATCGCCATCGTCCATCAACAGCCGCTCCTGCAACGTGGCCTACAACATTGTTCTAGAAAAATGTATACATTGTACTAGAACACCACGCACCACTCCACAGAACGCATCCTGCGCCGGCTCTTGTGGTGGCACTTGCGGCACAAACGAGGCTTGCGCCGCAGCCATTTGCGGATATGGCTCGTAGGCGCCCACGTTCTTGTTGTACACGCCAACCCATGGAGGAGGCGTCGGCTGAGGTGGAGGCTGGGAGACTGGCGGAGGAGGTGCAGGGGGCCAGGGCATGCGCAGCTGCTGCTGTTGCTGCTGTTGTGCGGCATCCGGCCCCCACATTTGCGGCGCCATGTGCGCAAAGTCGACAGCGTGTGGCGGCGGTCTTTCCAAATAGATCTAAGCACACAAATATGTTGAAATAATAATTTAACAAAGACTGTAGGCACTGCTCACGAACCGTCTTGTCCGTCTGACTCTCGGCAGAGGTGGATTGAGCGGCAGCTCCCTGGGCATCTTCCAGGTGCTTCAGTTGGCTGGCGAACTGCGCTTTCTAGAATAAAAATGTTTAGTTCGCGGATCACGTTGGCCTCAAACATTAACCCACCAGAGACTCAACAGTGGCCACCATCTTCTGTCGGTCCTCCTCAAGAGTCGTCATGTGCGCCCGATGCTGCTCGACCAGTTTCTCGACTGACAAGCAAGCATCTTTCAGCGCTAGATGAGCAGCTGCTGTCTGGTCACGCGCCGACTGCGCACCAGCTTGCGTGCTTGCTGAATGCGCCAAGATGACATGTATTACTAGAACATAACCAGAATACTAAAATATTACTAGAAAATGAGACCTCACCGCGCACGTTTGCGACGTCATTGCGGATCTTGTCCACAGACCCCATGACGAGGTCGAACGTGCTCCGGACGTCCGTCACTTGTCGGTCGTAGTGTTCGCAGAGCTTGCCAGCTACTGCCTGGGCAGCACTCGACACCATTTCGCTGAGCGTCGGTTTGCTGAACCAATGCAGACCCGTGCAAACACGACCATTACGCACTTAAACCATTGAACATCAAGCGCACCTCAGTTCTAGAAATTTTTCCAAATCGACCGGGAACTCCTTCTCAGTCGCCTTTTTTTTCTTCGGCGCCAGGACCTTCGCCATTGCCGCAGATGCAACAGCTGCTGCTGCCGACTCGTCGAGCGCAAGCTTGCCTCCACTGCCAGAGCTGGCAGTGAGAGGGCCTGTGCCCAACCTGCTCGGAGAAGCAACGACCGGGCAGTCAACCGTGTCGTCCCTGCAATGTTCACAATTGTTCTAGTACTAAAGTTCACACAGTATTACTACCTCGCATTGATATTCTTGAACTTCACCACTTCCCAAATCCGACGCACAAAGAATGTCTGTGCTTTCGGATCATAGACAGCTATCTCGAGGGCTGCCATGTCGATGCACTCAACGAGGACGTCGATGGGGCCATCCGGCGACTGGACCTGGCACGATATGCCAGCCAAGTTCTGGAGACCGGGCTTCTCAGCGCAATTTGTGATTGCTCTGACGATCTTCATTTTTTGAACGTCGTTGCACTCGATCTCGGCAGGCACCTTGCACGGCACCATGAGCGGTCGCACCTTGCAGGCGGCTTGAAGCTGAATTTATGCTAGCAACGTTTGTACTAGTACGAGCCACGGTTGCACTAATGAACTGACAGCGTCGTCTTTGATGGCGCCAAAGTTGATCTTGTAGTAAAGGGCGCCTGACTCGTCTATGACTGAGAACTCGACGACGCCTTCCCAGTACTTCCCCATGTCAGCACATTGAATGGGCTGACCAACACTGTAGATGGGGCAGTCGGTAGATGGCATTCGAGAGTTCCAAAACTAAATGGTAAATGGCACATGTACACGTATGCCGTACTTGTGCATACTAGTACTCTATAACGGCAGACCTCTCTTCCTTTCCTGATGAGCTCGACCTTCTCGGCAGCTGTCGTGCCCTTCATCAGCTTGCAGTGGCTGAGTTTGCCACGAAGAGCAGTGAACGCCATACTCTCCGCTTCTGCAACTTCGTGCTCAGTCTCCTCCCCCGTGCTGAGAAGCACCACCGGCTAAAAGGTGTGTACTAGAAGTGGTGTGCTGCCCACCGCGTAAAACTGTACTAGAAAGAGCAACAGAAACATCCACCGCAAGCACTAACCATACGTACTAGAAACACTACAGTCACCTTGAATGTTTTCATCTTTGGACATTTGCCAGCTGCGGGGTCTTGAAGCTGCTTCAGCTCCTCTTCAAACAGACTGCCGGCAACCTCCAAGACTCCACTTCTAACGATCTCTGCTGCACTGAAGCGCGAGTACTTCCGGGCCGGCTCCTAAATTGGGATCATTTCTAGAAATTATATCAAATGTTATGACCCAGTCAGGTATTTGCCTTGGTGTTTCCGTCGACTTTTGATTTCCTCTCTTCGCCAGTGCCCACGGCCCCACAATGCCCCGTAGAGGCAGCCTCACAGCGCTCCGTCAAGGCCGAGCTCTCAATGGGTGCAGACTGCTCTGTCGAGACATTGCTGACAACAGCCAGAGGCTCTTTGGGCTCCACAGCAGAATTTCCATCGGCTGTAGACGTGGCGCTCAAAGCCTCAGCCGGCGCAGCACTGCTGTGGGAGCTGCTCATGGGAGACTGCACGGGTGGCTGGTCGCCTGCAGGCTCGACGCTGGCCATTTCTAAATCAAGCAAATTTCCCTTTGGAGATGTAAAATTAGAGTGAACAGCACAAAAATACGAAATTCCATACAAAAAGTTGGCAAAATCATGAAAATATGGTGACGTACCATCAATCCAACGCGACTCTTCGCGAATTCAGCTGGAAAAAACAATTTAAAGCGCAAAATTCAAAAATGAATTCAAATTCAAAAGCTAAAAGACCGCACAAAGGGCAAAAACACATGTAGTCTTTGTCCCAACAAATGGGAAAACACGCAACAGCACACATGTTCAAATTCGAAAGCAACGCTCACGCCACCATAATGTCACATCCAAGTTTTGCATGTCTTCCATACTAGTAGATATCAGACAACGAGCAGGTTTACTGAGCCAAAAACCATAAACGTTGCTCCAAAAACCAAGACACTTTTGTACTTGTAAATTCAAAAGTGCAGTACTAGCACAGTAAATATTACCAAAACAAGAGGTTTTCGTTCGTAGAAACGGAAAATTTGCGTTCTAGAACTTTTTTTTCAACAAACATTACCGCTCGTCAGTTCTAGTTTGTCAACTTATCAGGCAGTGTTCTTCTAGTACAACAGCATTCTCTTCATTTTTGTTCTAGAATTCAGCAATTTACTAGTAAAAAAAACGGTTACCACCCGAAAGAGTTACCGCGCGGTAACTCTGTCCCGCCCGTTAAGGGGATATGGAAAGCAAATTTGGCATGACTACCCAAATCTTAGAGAAACATGCATTTCCAGTTAAGATATGGAAAAGGGCCAACGTTAAATAACCTTATGCTTTTTCCAAGTAAAACCTTATTACTAGAGGTATTGGTATGGATGGCCTGTTCTAGTTTAATAAAGTCTAGCCTAGCAAAGCCAAAGCAAGTCAAGCCTAGTAAAGGGATTGATTCTGCTATGTGTTTCACTAGCAATACCAAACAAATCATTTCAGGGGACAACATGACCTCTTCCAGCTTCTACGGCAAGATACATAAAGCACCCTTGAACAAGTCACAATCTTGAGTGCCTAGTTGTGCTAGCATAGAAAAGAACACTGGTTTATGATTTATCTATCTATCATCACTCTTCATCCTAGTCCAACTCGGCAAGTGTCCAAACCAAAGCTCCATTTCTTCCTCATTTACTAGTTTAGCAGATCACTACTCTATCATCACTCTTCATCCCATTCTGACTGAGCAGATTTCCTAACCAAGGATGCGCTCTTCTGGATAAGTGTAGATGCACATCAAATACAAAATGCATCAGGCGCTTTTTCTAAATGGAGTGTGCTTTGCTAGTAAAGAAATATGTGGTAAGGGGAAAAAAGAGTGTAGTCGTTCACCTCTATACTATGCCAGGTTTGTTGAACTAGAAATGGGCCTGAGCAATACTGTGCTTCTTTAGGTAATGCAAGTTGTTATTTAATGTCACACCTTTCCAAGTGTTATCTGGAAATGCATTTATGGTTAAATTGTCCATAGAATTTTGGCAGTCATGGTAAGTTTCAAAACCTTTTTTAACCCTTTCAAACCCTCAACAAAGCTAGTTTGGAAATCTGTCTCAGGCAAGGCACAGCTAACCAAAACAAAACGAGTCGTCATGGGGTGGGTCACGGGCCCCTTGATATGAAGTGTAGTCACGCTTTATGGGCTAGGTTACAGATGGCGACCTTCCGAATGTCTTTGGCTAATTACGCGGCTCTGGACGGGAAGGCACCATGAGAATTGGCATGCTATATGGGCCATTGACGGCCTCCTAGCGTCGCCCCAAATCGAACAACAACAACGACGACGACTCACGAGGTGCTGTCTGAGGAGCTGTCGGCTGCGCAGGGTCGTCTTGCACAGCTGACAGGAGTAGACGTAGCGGCGGTTGCTCTCGCCGAATTTGTGCACGTTCTCGTGCTGGCGCAGCTCCCCTGAATCACGGCAGCAAATGTGCAATTTCAAGTAACAGGGACGGACGGACGGACGGACGGACGGACGCACCCAGTTTCCTGAAGACCTTGTCGCACTTCTGGCACTGGAACTTTCCCTCGTCGGCCGTGAGGAAGGGGTTGCTGGTGGGCGCAGCAGTCGCCTGGGCGGTGGCGGGGCCGCTCGTTGCAGACGCCGCCGCCGCAGGGTTGACGGGCACCAGCAGAGAGCGAGCGCCACCAGGAGCCTCCTTGCTCTGGGAGTTGTTGTTGCTGGGACACAGACCGATAGGCGGCGCCGAGTGGCAATAGCGCTGACAGTGACGCTCCACAGGGAAGGGCTGCTGGCGCGTCAGGAAGGACGGCTCCAGCGGCGGAGTGTGGCACGCGCGATTCGACAAGAAGCCTGACAAAAAAGGGGGCAGCGTACGGCCTAGTGGCAGAGAATCGGCCCCTTGCCGTTCTGGGTTCGATTCTTGGTGAATCTTGATCGAGGACGACTCCTCTTTTCAATGGATTTTCTCGTGCTGTTGCTGCCCTAGCTAGATTATAGATGGCGTTCTTCCGAATGTCTTTGGCAAATTATGCGGCTCTAGACAGAAAGGCGTCATGGAGATGGGTATGCTATATGGGCAACTGACGGCCTCCTAGTTAGCGTTGTTCGTACAACAACTGACAAAAAAAAAAGAATTCGCTAAGAAAATGGCGCAAAATTCAAACGCACCAATGGTGGCCTTGCCGCGGCGATTCCAAAACTCCTCATAGAGTAGATGTCCCGAACTGTCGTCGCCATGAGCCAACTCGTCCGGTTTCGACAGCGTCGATCTAGAGAATTCGGTCCATGTTGACGACACACATCTCTGACCTGGCTGTTCGCATCTCTCACTACCACAGCGGTCACAATGACGCGTGCCCAGAGAGAGGGCCCGCGGTCATATAAACGCCCCCCCCCCCACACACACACACACATACCTGTAACTGGGCGGTTGGGGCCCACCATTTTTGCACCCCCCCCCCCTAACCCCAGAATTTCCCAAAGGATTTTCACCTTGAAAGTGAGTAAATGTTGGTATTTCTGAGTGCTTTTCAGTGTTATATGACCATAAAACAACCATATAACACTATTCAGAGCCTATTTTGACCCATTTTTTTACCAAAAAGTAGCAGTATACGTCAAGACGGTCGGCTACCCCACGTTTTGCTCCAGCTACCCCCCCCCCCAACACACACACACACACAGAAAACTCACTCTGTTACCGGTTACAGGTATGCCCACAGCCCACACGCAAACGCACGCACGGACGCACGCGCAATCACCCACTCGGACTCCTGTTTGCCGATTGAGTTGGTCTCCTCGGACTCTGTGTTCAGCACGATTCTCAGTTTCGACTCCAACTCGTCGTCGTCGGTCTCTTCCGGTCCAGCTGTCGCCAGCTGCCGAGTCAGCGGCGCCCTGCCGCCTTCCGTCATAGACGACGCTCCCGCTGCCACCGTCGTCGGCAACTCCTCGTCCACGGCCTTCTTGCCGTGCGTCTTCGTCTTGAGGTGCTTGGTCAGGTTGCCCTTGGTCTTGAAGCGGAAGCTGCACTCGGTGCACATGAACGGCCGGTCCGCCTCGTGCGTCCTGAGCAAGGTGGGCGTGTGCGTGCGTGCCAGTGCGTGCCGGTGCCCGCTTGCGTGCGTGCAGGTGCGTGCGTGCCGGTGCGTGCGTGCCGGTGCGTGCGTGCCGGAGCGTGTGTGCCGGTGCGTGCGTGCGTGCACGCCTGCGTGCCGGTGCGTGCGCGTCAACGCACTTCTGATGTTTCTTCAGCACGCTCGGCTTGGGACACTTGACGCCGCAACTCTCGCACGCGTACTTGCCTTTGCCTTTGCCTCGGGAGTATTCGTATTTCTGAAAGAAAACGCATGTTTGTCACACAGACTTACTTGATCGATAAAATTGCGTGTTTTTGGGTTTGCGACTTTTTTATGACCAAGAAGCACCAAAGTAACGCCATTTAGACCCTATTCGTACACCCATAGTCAAAGCACCTAATTACACGCTGCACGGTGCACAATGTTTCCTTCTAGAACCACCCCCTCCATAAATTTCATCCTCCCAGTTCCACCCATAGTCACTTGCCTCCGTCCACTTCAAACACCCCGTTAAATGCACGGGTAAACAAGCGGGGGGGGGGGGCACTGCAACTACAATGTATTTTATGGCAACATCTATTTTTAGCCAGCACGTGCAAGCAGACGCTATCAGCGAAGCAGAGACTTGCGAGTGCAGTCCCTAGACCTAGAGCCAAGTTGTTTACAAGTCTCTCTCTGTGGGCACCGAATAGCAATTTTGATTACGCGGCAGAAATATAGTGCGAGATAACTAAGCCTCTCTGCTGTTCGTAAAATGCGTCTCGTACGGTACGTGCGTATTTAAAACGGCCCACCTCCTCCTCCTTGTACTCTAGGCTCGAGACCACTTTGGGCACTCTCACAGGCGTCACTTGCTGCTTCTCTTCCGTCTTTATGAGCAGGCCAGCCTGGCTCCCAGACGGCGCCTCGTCTGGGGTGTCCAAGTCAATGACCAATGGCTTCACATTGTCCTCATTAGGAGAGCTCGTCTCCGAGGCGTCTGGAGAAAGTTGACTATGCGCCGAGGAACTGGGCAGAGGCTCGGACGCGTGAGAGCGCAGCAGGCGATTTCGAGCCTAGATGCGACGCCTGTGAGTCATCGCTGTCCAGCCCTGTGAGCTGATGATGAGTCACCTTGTGCGCGTTCTGCCAGGCGCTCGAGTGAGTCACCAGCTCGGGCAGGCTCGACGCCCGGGCGATGGTGTAGCGCCAGTGCGTCTTGCTTCCGCGCCTGAAACTGATGCGGCACGGGTGGCCCAAGCTGTCCAGGTCAGGCATTTCAGGCATAAACTGGAGCCACCTAGGCACAGTGTCGCAGCTGGCCATCGAGAGCACCTCCAGTTTTGATTCGACCGGGTCTTTGACGCTCAGTCTCTGGTAGATGTTGCTGTACATGGACGCCTTGGAGTGGTCCGGCTGCACGAGCCAGTTGGGCTGCACCAGCTTACTGCACATGTTTGTGGACTCCGTGACACTTCTGCCTCTGCAGAAAGGTTCTCCAGTTTGCCAATGGGGCCAGCGGCACACACTATCACAACTGCAAAAAAGAGTAGCTCACTTGACGATGCAGCCTGGCCTCTGTCTCTGTTGATTCAAGTCGGACTCCTGATTATTGACCTGAGTTAAGGAGATGGTAAAGCAGTATGGTTGCAGTTTCCCAGTCAGCTCGTTGGGTGACAAAGAAACCTTAAGGCAACATACATACAATGTACTTTAATTAATGCTGTGTACGTGAGTGTAAATCGTCGTACTGCCCAGCCCAGACGTACCTCCAAGTGATTATCAACGTTTTTTCGAAGCTTAAACTAACTATCAGTAGGTTACATAGCACAAGCAAGTGTCTCCCAGAAACGCTAAGGTGGAAACCCCACAGAAATCGTTGATAATCTTAATTTAAAATGCGGATAATGGGTAATGGTCCCTGCTTGGCTACGCCACTACATGTGTGTAGCAAGGAACAACAGTGTAGTTGTACTGGGCAGAACAAACGCACTTTGGGATTTGGCAAGATGGAGTTGGGCATCTGTGATGTGTTGATTGAAACCAGTCCCAGGGGCACCTGCACAAAAGGCAGAGTCGCTTGCCTCCCCAGAGAGGTAGACGCAACCGATTGGTCTAGCAAGGGCGCAATTGTAGACGTTTGGCTCTTGAGCTGGAGAAGACCCTGAAACAGGACAAGAGTGGTGAAAGAAGGGTACCTAAATGGACCACACAAAAACATCAACTGCAGTTCGTACCTGTACAGCCAAATCATCGTCGAGTCGTTGCGCCTTGGCAACAATCGCCTCTGCTGCAGCAGTCACCTGGCTTCGGTCAGCTTCAGCAGCGAGAATTCTCTTTTTCAGTGGCTGGGATCCACCAGCGAAGTTCGTGGCAGTAGCAGCAGGACTTCGGCTAGGCGATGACTCCTGCGCCATGGTCTGTGCACAGCACCGACTTTCATGGGCCTCCAGACTGGGCTGATTCACGAAGGAAATGTTGCAGAGACGACAGTGGAGTTCTCTCGATCGAGAGGCCTGTTGAGCCAGTTTGGGAGCTGGTTGCTGCTGAGCCGCTACAATGCTTCTCGCCTGTCCACTGGTGATGGAGCCACCTGCAGCCGGTGGTGGTCTCGCCTCTTCCAAGACCGATTTCAACTGTTCCATCTTTTGCTTCTGTTTTTGCTGCATGGCAAGCAGTGAGCTGGGGTCTGCCAATGAGTAGCTCCTGTGCACGGGCCTGTTGGCCTTGATCAAGTCATTCTGGCTAGATACAGAGGAGACAGTTGGAGTGGCACCAAGGCTCTGCTGCTGAGTTGCTGGCTGGTGGGACCGATGGTACGCCCGTCTCTTCAGCAACACTGGCGATGGCTCCAGTATGGACTCATTCTCAGTAATTAGCCTACTGATGTGCTCCACTACTGTGTCAGAGTCAGTGCTGGCAAGTGGTTGTGAGTGCCTCGCACCCAGGGGTGGCTTTGCAGGAGGTGTTGAAGGTGCAGACCCACTTGTCATCCTCTGCAAGCTCGAGTGTGGTCGTTGAGTGAGCTGCTGCTGTTGTTGGAGCTGCAGAAGTCTCTGGTGTGGAGGATGCTGTTGGTCTGGAAGAGACCTTGGTGAATGTTGAGACTGCAATTGCTGCTGTTGATCCAGCTGTCCCAGGGTTATTCTTCGCTGCTGTTGTTGCTGTTGCTGCTGCTGTTGCTGTTGCTGCTGTTGTTGCGTGTTGAGCAGAGCGGACTGAGCTTGTGCCATGCGTGATGCATCAAGTGTATTGGCTAGAAGCAAATGTTTTTTTTACAAAATGTGATTTCATGCAAATATAAATTGCACAAAGGCGAACCAGCTCCAGCAAGGACTTGCTGCTGCAGTAGGAGTTGCTGTTGAGCTTGCTGTTGCGCTTGTTGTTGTTGTTGCTGCTGCTGCTGTTGTAACAGTGCTGTAGCGAGACTGTTGTAGTAGAGCGCAGTCAGAGCAGGGCTGAGCGCCTGTGCTGAGCCAGAATTCAGCAAGTACTGTTGCTGCTGCTGCTGTTGTTGTTGTTGGGCCTGCAGAAAGAAGCGCTTGGCATCAAATACGTTGCAATGAACAAACTGTGTGCATTTCTTCACCTGAATCAGTTGCGCCGCCAGTGCGGTCGTGAGCTGTTGCGTCGGCGACTGGCCGGGCACGAGCAGCTGGTAGGGCGCCAGCAGCGAGGGGTTGGCGGCGAGCAGAGGCAGCGCGGCAGCAGCCACCGCCGCCCCTTGGCCGGTGGAGGCCGCGACAGCAGCCGCCTGCTGCTGCATGCGGGGCGTGGGTGCGCGAGTACTGTCGAGAATCACGCCCGGCTGGTGGGCGGCGGAAGTTCCGGGTTCCTCTCGCGCGTAGGACGACGACATGGAGTGAGCGGTGCTGGTCGGACTCGTGTCTGGACGACCGCTAAATGTGGAACTGGATTAAGGCTACCACCGACGCGGCGGGGCGGCCGCTAGTAGCAAGTGGCGGGCGGGCGGGGCGCTGCGGCGCCGCCGCCCGCACGCCCCCGGGAACGGCAGAAGACAACAGATGGTCAGTGGGGGATAAGGCCAAGAAGCGATCCTGCGCAAGCGCCGAGCTGGCGGACTGACAGACAGACAGGAAGCTGGCCAAGTGAAGGGAGAGAGGGACAGAGAGAACGCGCAGAGAGAGACGAAAACGCGTGTGGTGCGGGAAACGGCTCGCGGGCGGATGCTGGAGCGACGAGACGACGTCGACTGAATTCATTCGATTCCCAGAGGGGGGGGGGGGGGTGGAGGCGACGACGGACGGCCCTCGCTGACTGGCCCGGCTGGGCCGTCGACGACGACGGCCTGGCGGGTGCCGCGCTCTCACAGATGAGAAAAGGAAGGGGGGAGTCGGTCGACGGACGGACGGACGGACGGGCGGGAGACGACGGCGACACGACGGCGCCAGCGCGCCCATTCCTGTCGTCTCGTCGTCGTCACGCGCGCGCTCGCGCTATTTATCCCGGCCGCCCGCCCGCGCGTCGTTCGTCTCTCTTCTCGCGATGCGGCCGTGGTGCACGCTCGCACGTCAGTCGGTGTCGTCGCTGCAGCGCGGCCGATGGAAAATACCCACCGCTCCTGACGACGACGGTCGCTGCCGCCACGTCGACTCAGGGTGTTGGCGAGGCGACGCGTTTCGTCGGCAACGGGCGCTGGAGCAGTTGTCATCATCGCCGACGAGGGCGCAGCACGCCTCGACGACAACAACAACAATGACGGGCCGCGATGATGAACGTGAATGAAATCGAGCCAGGCACTGCGAAACTGAGAGAAGCAACCAAGCGATGGACTGGGGCACGCCCGCAGGCGGCAGCGGCCTCGCAAACAAACACGCTGCCGAGAGAGAGCCGCGTGTACACACATAGAAACCAGTAAGCTAAAAGGGCTATAAGCAGAGTTCATTCGTTGAGCGGTTCGAAAGACGAAAATAGAAAAGCGCCCGCGTCATTCGCCGTGAAGAGCAAAAGCCACCCAGTACCCGCTGAGTGCACCGTCCCATCGCTGCACCGCTCTCGGCTCGGCTGTTTCTCTCTCTTTCTGTGCGAACGTGCGTGTGTGTGTGTTGTCCGTACGTATGTGCGTGAAGTGTGGGTCAACAAAGCGACTGCGGTGGTGTGGGGCACAAAAAAAATCGGCAAATGTATATATGAGCGGACGGGCGGCGGGGGCCTGGGGCGAGGAGGAGGGGGAGGAGGGCGGACGTCGTCGCCGTGGCAACAAAAACGGCGCCTCAAATACGAGTCGCATTCGCAAAGGAAAGGGTCGATAAAATCCGGGCGGCCAGCCGTCGACGGCGGCGGCTTACGCCCTAAAGAGGGGGCGGCACGCCTGGCGGCCCTTATCTGAAAAAGAGACACGCGACGACGCGACGGGCCCGAGAGACGGGTTGCGCTGCTGACAAGCACCCTGGCAGCGACGACACGGCGCGGATGCTGGCGCTGATTAGGCAGGATGGTGTCACGCGCCAAAGACAGACTTTAGGAGCGGTGGCGACACCCTGGCGCCGCGCAAAATGACGCCGCGCCGCCGCGCCCCGTTCGTTCGGGGAACCCAGGGATATATTTTTCGCACTGATAAGCGTCAGTCATGCACACATACACACGCGCAAACGTGCACGTGCAAACACGTGACCCGAGCTGCAGAGCTGTCACCGTCGAATTATGCGCAGCAGACACTTAATGCTGCGCGCGCGTAGGCGAGTGCGGGCGCTCGGCGGAGTCGCAGGGACGACAGAGAACCGGCCTGGCCGGCGCACGCCGAGCGCAACAACAATGACTGACTGACTGACGTGACGCACCCGACGACGCCGACGAAACGAGACGCGCCAACACTCGACGCGGCGCTTGCTGCGGGCGCGCCGTTGGAAAGTGCGAGTTTGCAGCGTCAGCTACACCGCCACCGGCTCGCCCGGCCCTGCTCAGCAGCGGCTAGAGAGGCCGATAGAATTTCAGTTCTTTGCCGCCCTGAGAAGAGAGAGAGGCTGGTGGTGGGGGGATTGGGAGGGGGTTAACTCTTTTTTTAGTGGGCGCCGGCTGGCGGTCTTTGTGCGACGCCTCGTTCCCGAGCAGACAAAGAGTGCGAGACAGGGAGAGAGAGAGAGGAGAGATCCATCCGCTCCTGGCGGACACGTCATGCGGCCGCGCGCGTCAGTGCGGCCTTTTGCCGTCGGCCCGGCAGCAGATGAATGGTCGTGGACGAACGGACGTGGTATTTCTGGCTTGGTGGCAGCTTGGCACGCGGCGCAAAAAGCGGAGTCGGCCGGCTAGGCTCGCGCGCAGCGCTGCCGTCGCGTCAGCGGCAGCAGCTGCCGCGGGGTGTTGTTCTCTTTGCGTCTAGCCTTACGTCCTAGCTGCGGCGACGACGAGCCGCAAATACGCAAGCGACTGCTGTCGGCTACAGCTGGCCAAAGTTTTGGGTTGGAGTGTGGAACAACTCGGGAGGAGAAGATTCCTGACCTACGTGAAGCACAGTTGCCAATTAGGGAGCTCGACACCCCGAGCTCGAGCCGCTTGTTAGCTTCAACTAGCGATGCAAAGTGAGTCGGCAGCGAGAGAAGACCACGGCGTCGTCAGCGAAGCAGAGCCGCCGCACGGAATCAGCAACGCAAGTGACGTGACGCGCTCCCTGGAATGGCCTCGAGTCGGCAGTGGAGCGTCCCATACAGTTTGCTCCTGAATAAAGACCTTCATGGCTTGCCGCAATCTAAGCGCCTATTCGGTCGGGCTACGGTCGCCCGTTCCCATATTGCCTTGGGCAGGCAGTGGGGGGTGGTAATCGCATCGATTTTCCTGGCGGCGTCGCCCCGTGACGTCAAAATTCCCACGACAGGCGGCGGCCGTTGGGAGTGGGACGAGCGAGCGAGCGAGCGCGGCGCGATGGGAGAGTGGCGGTGGGGGACAGGGGGGGGGGGGCGGACCAGAATCCGAGTCCTTGGGGAATTGCGCGGGGGGAGAATCTATGTATGCCTGCAGCTGGCCGCCAGAGTCTGGGTGTCTCTCGCATACGACCGTTCTCGCCAATCTCCTTCTGCGTCCCCCCCCCCCATGGAGGGGGGGGGGGATGCAGCCTCAGATATACAGCCGACCGCGCCTGCTTCCGTCCATTTAATTGGCCTCGTCAACAACGCACATTTGAAAGGGTCGGTATGGTGATTGGCTTCCTGTTGATTGGCGTCACGCATACATGTACATGTGAAAAAAAACGGCTCGGAAAAGGACACAGCTCGTCAGCTCTGCCTAGCACTTTCTCAACATATCTTGGACGCCTAGTGCGAAAGACTTCCCAGACGCAACAACGTGAACGTGTGGTGCAAACGCGTATAAAATGATCCTTATCGCAGAGTGGAGCAAAAACTCTCAGCTCGTAAAGTGCGGCGCCAGACTGAAGGAACACAGCGACGTCTCTTGTTTTCTAAACCCTCGAAAAAATGAAACTTGCACGATTCGTGGTGTACCCAAATATAGAGCTAAAATCCAATACCAACTTGTAGTCTCGTAAACCAAAGTGCTTCTTGTCTTTTTTAAACTGGTGATCCTAAAGCAAAATTCGCTAGCCCACAGTTACTAACAAGCCTACTACAGTAGGTAGTCAGCCATGATGGAGAGTGTTGGAGAACGGTATGTACACGGATGGAGGTGCGTTCGTAGCTGTCGTTACTGGAGTCGGCGGCAGGGTGGATGTGCATCGACGGGCCGACGGCTAAGCCTAAAATATAAAAGTTGCGGTACAAAAGACGCATGTATAATTTGGTATGGTTTTTATTGCGATTTTAAAACGTTCGAACTACTGTAAAAAAGAGAAAATCTAGATGGGGGTGGCAAGGGTGGCACGGCAAAGTTTGGAAAGCCTAAACGCGGGGAGCCTGCGCTGCGGAGTGACAAAGAAACCGCACCGGTCTCCACCAAGGCCCCGTGTCCGCTGGCATCTCTGTGATTCCCTCAAAAATAGTGCCAGCTGGTGGACCACCAGTGGTGGTGGCTGATTTTGTCGGGCCTGCACGGCGGCTAGCCGGGCGGAGGCACCGGGCGCGACGACGCCAAAGAAGAACCAAGCGTAGAAGGGCAACGGCGAGCCGCTACGTCGCGCACGCCTGCCACAAGTCTGCCAGCCCACCAGCTGCGTCCTCTGTCTGCGCTACGACGGCCACCGGGCCTGTTCCAGCGGCGTCCAGCCTAGAAGACAAGAGCACGTTGTGCATACGTGCGAGAAACATAGCTGCGTGCGCGTGTCAGTGCATGTCTCGTGTCCTTGTGTCCCCGACCAACCATGCGTAGCGACATAACCTTAAGCCAAGGCCTGAACCTGGATATTTATCAGTATCAGTGGATCAGTAAAAGGTTTAGATCCCGTAAGTCTTTCAATAATACCCCCTCTCTCCTCCAGTAGTGCCCCAGGGCAAGAAGTACTGTACGATTTGCGTTATACAGGGACAAGCAGTAGTTTTAACCATTAACGTATAAGCTGTGTGTACACAGCTACACCCATTAATAAATGACAGTTCTGGTACTTTGAACAGTTAATCACCTAAGAAACGCAATACAATTCCAGTAGTGCCCGCGGGTAGAGAGGTTGAAAGAATATTGGAGGTTTTGCGGTAAGACGACAAAGGAGACAGGGCACCGATTGTTGGTGGTTTACGGTGCGTCTTCTACACCTCGCGAAGCCGTTCAAATTCTTGCTACCGCATTTAGATATTATATTTTTGTAGACCACCTCCCTTCCCCGCCCTTCGCAACTAGATATTAATAAAAGAGTCACTCGTTGTGAGTTTAGCGCAGTTTTTTTCTCCAATCCTTCTACCCACCTCCTAGGTTGATTTTCGCCACTTTTCTCTCCCGCTTCCCAGTCGAGCCGTCGCCATGATTATCTACGTGGACATTCTCACCGGTTTTTCTCGCAATTTTGCGCTTTTTTTTTGCTGAATTTAGCATATTTTTGCGCGGAATTTCAGGTGACGAGATCTGCAGCGATTCGTACCCGATAAAAGTGATCGACGGCCGCATCATGGAGGTGAAGGCCAAGTACGAGATCCGCAAGGAGGGCGGCATCGTCCTCGCGGGTTCAAATCCCAGCGCCGAAGAGGCGGAGGAGGACGTCGACGACAACACTGTCCGTTGAAAAAATTCGGTTAATTTTTTTTTAAGAATATTAAATAAAATTTGCAGACGAAGCGTGGCCTGGACGTGCAGCTCTCGCACGACCTCGTCGAGGAGCCTTTCTGGAACACCAAAAAGAACTTTGTGGCCGACTTGAAGCTGTATCTGAAAAAGTGAAACTTGTTTCCTTTTTATTTTTTTAATTGTAATTTTTGTCTACGGCCGCAGATTGGCGGCGAAGTTGACGGCGGACGGCAAGAGCGCCGAGGAGGTGGAGCAGTTCAAAAAGTACATGCAAAAGTGGGCCGTGGAACTTACGGCCGCTGGACGCTTTGACAACCTCAAGTTTTATATCGGTGCGATGTGGCAAAAAGTACAGTATAATTAAAAAAAACGGTCGACTACCCCCCCCCCCCCCTCCCACCACCAATAGCCATCCCCCACACTCTTCCAGACCCAGTTAGAGGTATGGGGGACGGGGGTATGGGGGGGGGGGGGGGGCAACACCCCCCTTCCACGAGTCAACCCCCAGTGTTGACTCGTGCTTGAAGTCTGAAGTAACAACAAAAGTGTACCACACGCGCTTTCAGGCTCGTTAAGCTCGGACAGAGTAGAAGGTATCGCAATAAGAATTTCGTTCTGTATTCTGAACACAGACTGACATGCCCCCCCCCCCTCCAACTCCAGCCCACTCTCTCTGCTCCAGGAATTTTCCCCACGCCCTGCTCGTCCCATCTTTCCCTATCCCCCTATGCGCAGGCCCGAAGAAGCAGGACGACCCAGAGGTGGTCTGTATGCCCATCGTCTGCGAGTACCGGACGCTCGAGGGCGACACGGACCAGACGCCCTTCTTGCTCTACATCGTCGACGGCCTCGAAGACGTCAAGAGCGTGCGTGGCACACTCTTGACGTTGGCACATGCACGAACGCACGCACACACACGCACACACAGGCTTGTTGTTGTTGCATTAAGGGCAATGCTGGAGGCTGTCAATGGCCCACATAGCATACCCTTGTTCAGGACGCCTTCCTATCTAGCCACATAATCAGCCAATGAGATCTGGAGCGCCATCCATATTCTGAGACATGATGGCACGAGAAAACCCATTTATTGGGAAATATTCGTTCTTGTGGATGGATCCATCAAGAATCGAACCCAGAACCGAGTGCTCAAGAGGTCGATTCTCTACAACTAGGCTGTGCGCTGCCTAACAAGTAAACATGCATGCACGCACACACACGTGCTCGTTTTCAGTGAACCCAAGTGCATGGCCCCATTATTCTGAGGAAGAAACACCCCCGACTCTAACACGGTTTCTGTGCGCCGATTTCGCTTTTCCTACCCATGAATACGTAGGTGGATTCAAGACAAGAAGTGAACTTTGCCCCCTCCCCCACGTACATGCGTTTGGGCTCTGGCCCCAGTGCCTCGTTGATTTTGGAGAGAAGGTTGATGACACGAGTTGACGAATGCACTACTTGTGAGCTGAATCGCCTCAAGCATGTTGCACATTGTTTGTTGGCTGATGGATGGATTGGAGGGGACTATTTGATAATGCCGCAAGTGAAACTGTAGCAGCTGTGAAACTCAAGCAGAAGTGACTAACAGGGTTTCAGGGACTAACTAACAGGGACTAACACGTTGTAAATTAAATTCTAACGGTCTTGTCCTGAGCATGTAATGAGTGAGTGACAGCCGCTCCACGGATAGGCCTCCCGTCGTCTCTGCCCACGCCTCCGAGGGCACGGGAGAGCTTCCTGGGATCCTGGGCTGTACAGGAACGGTTTTTTAACTGTGGCAGACGCCTGGCCAGCAGTCCTGGCAATAGTCTCGGAGGGAACCTTCAATTCCTGGCACACCTTCAACCCCTCTCACCGCTTCACACGTAGCTACCGGACGTAATGACGACCAAGGGCAGTCTACTGCCCGCCGTGGTGCTGAAGGAAGATGCTACAACATCGAATGCACTATGATCAACGGACTCATGAACTACAGTATACAACCAAACAACAAAATGCATAAAGCAACACTTGCCTGCGGGAAAAGTTGTATTACTTGTCAACACGTGATTACTAGGGACTACATACCTATTACAGCTACAAATCAAAAGATCGCTGTTGATTCGAGTACCAGTGACACCTGGAATTGCAATACGAAGAATCTGGTGTACATGATAACATGCGCTAAATGTGGCTACCAGTACGTAGGTGAGACAAAACGTCAACTATCTACCCGCTTTAGAGAACATCGGAGAGCTGTCATCAACAATAAATCACACGTGAGACTCTATCAACACTTTAGAGATAACGAGCATACTGTCAAAGACATGAGAGTTGAAATCCTCCAAACAATCCACAACGACACTGACAACAAAACCCGTCTAGATGCCGAAAAATTCTGGATGAAACAAGCCAACACTCTGTACCCCTATGGATTGAACACGCACATGTCATCACTGGGTACAATACAAAGTCTACATGACGTGCTCAGAATCCCTACAAACAAAAATCCATACTTTGAAGGTATTAAGCTACAACGTGCTAGAAAAATAAATTTTAACAAAAAACATAAAAACGCTTCTAAATCAATTATCCTAGACGAAATGACAGTAGCCCAATTTCTGACCAAAATAAAAACCGTCAATAAAAACAAAATATTTCACGAACTTAAAAAATCGAAAAAACGCTTTATCGAATTAATTGTGCAAAAATGTCTTCAAAAAAAGTACAACACCGAAGTGACCTCTCTGCTTATTAGCTTCTTATTAAAAGGAACGAAAAATACTAATAATACATCCACCATAAAGAAGCCAATAAAACGACTTTCAATCACACATGTGCATAGCTCTGTATCAAAAATAGGGATTAACAAAATTATATCTAAAAACAACATTTGCAAAATCATCCAAAGACCACTACCAGAAATAGAATGGGACACCCAAATAACATACAAAACAGCCCCACCATTATGGACAAAGTTAACTAACTACTCTAGAGAATTAAAAAACCTTGATAAATACAAACTAATAAATGCTCTAAAAAACCAACAGAACTGTGGATGCAACAAACTATTTGCCCATAAAGTCATAGGACACGTGATGACTGGAGACCTGAACATTGTTCAAGATGACGGACTTAGACAGTGCATGGCACTTGGAACTAAATACAAAAATAACATTTTCGAAAATAAACACAAAATCGCAGAGACAGTCCATAGTGAAATAAAACCCTACTTATTATCACTTGCAGCAAAACAAATTATTACAGCCTCAGAATTGCTAAAAATAGAAATGTGCACCCTACAACAAATCAACAAACGGATTCAACAAACCATCAGCCAAGACGCCAACCAAAAACTACAAAACAAAAGCAAACACTACCTTAAGCAACTTCAGCAGAACTACATGATCACCACTACAGACAAAGTGCCTGGCAATTACTCGTTTACCTGCAAATATTACTACTACAAAAAACTAGCAGAAGAATGTGGCTTACAAATACGAAACAACGATATTGTCCATCAAGCGAATATAACTTATGCACCAACTGATTTTGACGCAGCAAAGGTGACATCTATACACAACCAACTGTGTAAAAAATACCGTGTCTCAAGAACAACTCATAAACACGATGAAATACCAATCATCTTTGCCAACCCAAAACTACATAAAGAACCACCGCAACTTCGGACAATTGTAGCAGCCAAGAATGCCACCTCAAAAGACCTGGAAAAAATCTGCAAAATGTTCCTTTGCCACTACACGGTTCATTTTCGCAACTACTGCAACGCGATATATTCAAGAAACAGAACCAAGGTTTACGTATCAATCAACAACTCATATACAGTAGCCGAGAAACTGAAAGACATAGCTACAGTAGACACTATCTACTCTGGAGACTTCAGTGCTTTATTTCCTTCATTAGAGCACTTCACCATAATGGAAGGCATTAACTCCATAGTCGACCTATGCCACCGGAACGCAAAAACGGACTACGTATCACTTAAATATGCTAAAGTCGCCTATCCAAACGAATTTCAAAGCAATTCCCAGTGCTGGCACAAAAATGAAGTCAAAGAACTCTGCAAAGACATACTTCAAAATTCATACATGAAATTTGCCGGTGTTATATTTCATACAGTAAAAGGATGTCCACAAGGAGGGGTCGTGAGCAGTGCACTAGCTGACTTATGCTTAAGTTGGTTTGAATACAAATGGCTAAAAGACAATAAAGTTACAAACAGCCAATACATATTCAGATATGTCGACGACATTTTAGCAATCAACTTTAGCAGTTTCCATGATGCAGCCAAATCTATGTACCCCTCAGAGCTAGTACTCAACAAGACAACACTCACAGAATCTAAAACCTATTTTCTTGATCTTACTGTAGAAATTAAAAATAAATATGCTGAAGTACAACTATACAATAAAACGGATGCATACAAATTTAAGATTAATCGCTACATAATGACTAGCAGTAACGTTCCAAAGAACATGGCCTATGGAATTCTCAGAGGACAAACGCTGCGTATACTGCGCCTGACTTCATCTGAAACCGACATGTGGAACAGACTTAAAAGCTTACACGATGAGTACATCCACTGCAACAAATGCGACCAAAATATGACTGTAAAACACATAGCTAAAGTAATGTACAACCATGAAAACCTATTAAAACGCATATGTGCCCAATACAACAGAAAAAAAGTAATTAAAAAATTTTTATCGCTTTGATTCACTGCATTGAGATAGCAACGCATCGTAACGCTCAAACTATTCTACCGTAAATACAAATCCGCACTGGTGCACAGCACAGTACAGCACAGCGTACAAATCGGACATACCGAACTTGAAGAATCTATCTGGTACATCCCTTAAAATAATCAAAAAATAAGCGAAAATAGTCGGCAAATACTCCATTCCTTAAGAGTCTTGATCAAATGGAAGCTACAAACTCCGCCAACGATGAGAGAATGGCCCTAACCGAGCAGGTACAGTTTAGTACCCTCTTAGATTCGTACAAACGGGTTCATACCCCACCTTCTCACAGTAATGTGGTTCAAACCCGCTAAATCTGCACATAAATAGAATAATTAAAGGCTGGTTGCTTCTGAAGAGCCCCGCCAGTCTGAGCGTTAAGCATAGGGGCGAAACGCTCAATTACTACACTAAAATAAATCAAATAAAAAACGCTAATGTTAGGTAAGTACACATATTTGTCCATTAAATCTCTACCGTATGCGCTTCAATTTCATACATACCTGTAACCGGGAATTGGACCTTGGGTGTGGGACGGTTCGATCACTCCCTGTGGGGGGGGGGGGGGGCTGGTGAAAATTCTGGTGAAGGGGGTCGAGAAGAAAAAAAACGCACTTTTCGGCCGATTTTTAGTCGAAAATACACTAGAAACCCTAAAATGGCACTTTTTAAAATTTCTGGGTGGAAGAATTGGGTAAGCACAAACCTGGAGGGCGGTTGGGGTGTGGGTGGGGTCAAACCCAGCACCTGGGAGGGAAACCCCCCTCCCAACCCCCCCCCCAGTTACAGGTATGGTTGCATAGCTGAAAATAGGTAAACAAAAGCGTTCTTTTTTGGGTCGTGTTTCTGTATGGTATGGCCAGTTTCCCTGATTCCAGTGCTTGCCAAAGATGCTTTGCATGTCAATGGTTCTCTACACCCTTCCGCGCCTACCGGTACCGATTTTTCGAGTCGCCGTATGCTCCCTGCTCACTCCTGACGGTGTAAGTTGGGGTGCTCCTCCTTCAAGCTGGCTCGACTGAGGGCGGCCAGATGCAGTCCAATAAACCGAGGCTGGGAGCAGTGACGGATCCAGGATTTCGTGACGGGGAGGGCGGCGAAATCGGAGCAATGGAGACGGATTTTGAAGAAGGGGGGACCCTGTCGAAATTTATGGATGCTGGGCCATTTCAGCGGCGGCTTTGGCACATAACAATTATTCTAAACAATTAAAATACATAACAAACGGCGCCACAATCAAACACTTTGAGATTTTCGGCTACTTACAATCATTTTTAAAATCAGAAACGGTAGGTTCACTAGGCACATTGTTTCTCTTGTTTCGCGATTTGTGATTGTTTAGCGTCAGATTTCTTCCAACTTCCAAAGCCGAGAATATTGTCCTGATGTTGCAGAGTGGAGTTGGACAAGAATCTATCATAAGAAACGTAAAATCTCTGCGCCGCAGCGCAGGCACTTTTAGCGTTTTTTTTTATTGTTAGCCCCCAGTTCCTCCGCGCCCAATTCCTCGGTTCACAGTTCCTCAGTCCTCTTCATGCTTTCCACGTTTTCCCTGTTTCCGATGCCGGGCTTCAAATCCTGATTGTGATGTACGGGAGTCAGTTTGAATTTCAGCACCTTCCAGAAATGACTTGGGAAATTTGGTACATAGCGGCGGCATCGCCACTGTTCTTTGGAAACTGATCAACCAATAGCCCATTCAAAGTCGCAGTGAATGGATTGAGGGAAAGGAACAAACCACATTAGTTTTTGCCACTTGGTCTTCTCTGCCAGCAGATGGCCTGACAGAAGCTATCAGTGATATCATCATATCAAGCTCCTACCTACATCAGAATGTACATGCTCTTTGGCGTGCCCTGTCATGTGGAGGACCGAGGAACTGGGGGTAGCTATGTCTTTTTAAATACTGTCAAGCACATTTTAGACGGTGGGGGCGGTGGATGACCATTACCAATTTCCCAACTCGTTATCTCTATGCCCACCAGGCTGGTTCCCCTTCTTTCTTAAGCTCCACTGCCGCAGCCCTGCCACGCCCACCGTCTCGCCGACTCTCTGTGCGAGCCCCTCCCCCAAACCACCCTACCAGCCCTTCCGCACCGCCGCCCTCCCCGCCCCCCTCTAAATCCTGACGGGGAGGGCGGCCGCCCTCCCCGCCCTCCCCCTGGATCTGTCGGTGGCTGGGAGTATTCTGGTGCTACTCTAGAAATTGGACTAGCTGAATGCTGAAAGGTTTCCATGCTACAATCTGCTAAACTGTTGTTACGGCATGATTCAGCCGTTTTTATTAAAACAAGTTCCATTTTTCATTGTTTTTTTTTTTATAAAAAGTATTTTAAACATGAAACCATTTATAGTTCAGTGTATGATGCAACAGTACCACCTTTCCTCGTTACCGCCCTGTTACCAGACACCCCCAGTCTTGCCGGAAGGACCTCGGAACACTCGCCTCGCTGCCTGCGGCCCCCTTCCAGAGTGGCCAGCGCGCCAAACAGGATCATCAGATAAGAGGCGGCTCGTATGAGGCTCTCAAAGGGGTTGATGCCGCTCGGCCTGCTGCTGCAAAACCGGACTAAACACCTGTGCACAAAGAGATGACGCCGGGATAGGGGCGCTCTCCAACACATCCCTCGCTGCGTGCGAATGCATAGCACTCTCACTTTCTCGATGTTTCCCTACCAAGGGGTGTAGTTGCTGTATAGATACTGTTCTAAAGAAGTGCATATAGTAATGGGTGCAGTCAGTTCTCTGGCCACTTCAGTACAGAAATTTCTGGAATTCTAGACGGGATCCTGTGCTGTCTCAAGTCTTGAGGCTGCCAGTAGCAGCGCTCAAGGCAAGGCGAATCCTACAGTCTGGCAGCAGGGCATCGTCGAAGCATCGACTAACGGTGGTACTGTGTCATAATAACAGTGTGTCAAAGGTAGTAGAATGGTGATCGTTACACTGTGGCACTACTTTAACTAGGTGCTCTTGCCCGTCGGCAAGTTGTCCCTTTTCCTCCCGTTTATCCCAGCAGTGCTACAGTTTGCCATTCCGATTTAAACTCAACCCGCTCGCACTATTTGGATCATACTGTAGAAAAGACCAAATGTCACCAAGATTTCGATTTTTTTTAATTTTTGAACAAAAAACTTTAAGTGATTTGAAATGTTTGTAGCCCTCCATGTGCGCCTCATCGAGAGCTTTCATGAAAGTCATCACACACCAGTTTTGAACGCGCTACACGTGAATTATTGCCAAATTTCACCAAAATTTCAATTTTTTAGATTTTTGTACAAAAAAACTTTATGTGGTTCGAAAAGTTCATAGCCCTCCATGTAGGCCTCGTCGAGAGCTTCATTCGAAGCCATCGCACGCCGCTTTCGGTCCAGTTTTGAATGAACTGCGAAATACTGTAAAAATTTTGCGAAAATTTCGATTTTTGTACAAAAAAGTTTAATTGTTTTGAAAATGTCATAGCCCTCCGTGTAGGCCTCGTTGACAGCTTCTATTCAAGCCACCGCACGCTGGTTTCGGCCCAGTTTTGAACGCGCTACACCAAAAACAAGTATGCCAGACTTTGAAATTTTGAAATAATTGTCGAGCTTTTGATGAGCAAGAACTCACGAAATCGGCAACGCTTCGTGACGCGTGATGGCTTAAGTCGAAGATAATGGATAGACGATGCTTGCTTTTTGGATTTCAGCAACTTCTGCTCTAGGAATTCAGCGCTATGATTTTTTGAAGTCGAAATTTTTCGAAACCAAACTTTCAACCCTTCATAACTCGGAAACGGCTGAAGCCAGGTGGCTGCATTGGTCGAGGGGCCCATGGTCCACAGTTGTCCCTATAACATACTAAAAGCCCCCTAGAATCGATAATGTTATTTTTCGAGATAACTCTGCAAAACTTTTTCCATAATGGTAAAAAACCGGTTTTTACGAATTTTCTCAAAAAACTATAATAGAAAGCCCAAAAAAAGAGGGTCCATCCACCCAATTTGACGTCAAGACGAATCGAATGGTACCAAAATCGTCTCGATTGGACCAAGATTTGACCTCCAAATCTTGTGACCAAATTTAGGCACCCTAGAACGATCACTATATCCCTTCTCCTTTTAGGAGGAGAAGGGACAAAAATGGGTCGAAGGTACACCTAATCGTATAAAAAGTTCCTCCAGTCCTGCAACCCCGCTGTACTCTTACCGGCCAAGATTCCTGAATCCTGATAGTTTATGAATAGTCGTGCACGTGCACTTTTGCGCAGACAGCGCCAGCAGACAGACGTGTGTACACTGTACAGTGCGCCTCTCGGTCGCTTATCAGGTGGGTTGACTCATGCCTAATCCTGTATAGAATATGGACTATAAGTAATCTGCCGTGCGGAATATACACTAGTAGGCTACGAGTAGAGTGCTGTGGCTCCAGTGTGCAACGCACTCCTGTCTTGGGGACTTCGTGAAAGTCAAAAATTAATTTTACGATGTCGCTGCGGGCGAGCGCACGCGACGTCTGGCACGTGCTGAGGCACCTCAACGTGGAGCTGCTCTTCTTTGGCCTGGTGCTCGCCTTCGTGCCCATCCTCTCCTACTACCCTCAGGCATACATGTAACCGGCTTTTTAAAGGGGATGAGAGGGGGGCTTTTTAAAGGGGATGCTATAACTAGCGTTATTTAGCTGTTATAGGGTCGAAAAACACCGAAAAATGCGAAAAATCACCACTCTTAATTGTGCACAAGTTGGAAAACTTCAGAATTCAGGCGGGGGGGGGCTGGGTAGGGCGAAATTCCGACCCCCAGTTACATGTATGCCCCCAGGCGGTGCAAGACCGCGCCGAAGCCGTGCACGCCGAGCTCGTGGCGAACATGAGCGCCGACGAGCGCGATTCCTTCCTGGGCAAGCGGATGGCGCAGATCACGCAGATCCGGGCGCTCTCCAAGCACCCCTTCGAGCTGGCCATGCCCCCGCTCGCGGGTACGCACCTTTTTGGCGCTATATTTTTGACACGGCCAATCGATTATTTGGCGCGGTGGAGCTCCACCCCTGTTGTTGTCGGATTTGGGGCAGTGCTAGGAGGCCGTCAATGGCCCATATACATACATAGCACACCCATCTCCATGACGCCTTCCCGTCTAGAGTCGCATAATTAGCCAAGGACATTCGGAAGAACGCCATCTGTAATCTAGGGCAGCGACAGCACGAGAAAATCTATCGAAAGGGAAGTCCTCGATCTGGTGGATCCCTCAAGAATCGAACCCAGGACCGTGCGCGCAAGAGGCCGATTCTCTGCCACTAGGCCATACGCTGCCCGACAGCGTCACCCCTACGGCGAGCTCTTAGGCGATGTGAATCCCTTGCCCAAGGAGATTTGCATCTCTGTCGCGCCGTACCGGAAGTTGAACCCCCAACCAGGGGGGGGGGGGGGCACCGAGATGACGCCCTGACCGCTGAGCCGCTGCTGCTGTGCTGCAGGCTCCACGCGGCTGCGGGGCTGCGGGCGCTGCTGCGTCCGCGGGCCCGCTGGCGACGTTGCCTCCTGCTCATGACGGTCGCGCAACGCGTCGTCGAACTGTCGGCCGCGAACAACGAGGAAGGTGCGCACTCCCCCCTACTGAACTGGGTATTATTCGATATTCGTCAGGCCCGCGACGACGGCTCGGTTGGTTGTTGTTGTTTAATAGCCCAGAAGGGACCAGGCAGTGTCAGATCTTCTTCCCTACGACGTCGTGCCAGAAGAGCAGGCTCCTCTAGGCATATCCACAGTGACTGCCCGCGAATGGGACGTTGGTCACTTGGGCTGGTGTGGCCCAGCTTGGTCCCTGGTCCGGGGCGCGGGAACCGCCAAGGCAAGCACTGGACCTGGCCTGGTCCTTGACGGAGGGCCCCTCCCACTTGGCACTCCGCTCGGTTGGTCTCCTCTGGGATCTGTATGTATGTCCGGAGCGTCCCTTGAGCTGCCAAGTGACAATTCCGACCCGTTAGGGGAGACAGCCTCCAGGCTGACTGGGTCCCATCTTTCACTAGCAGCGGTCGATTGTATGCGTGACCAGAGAGAGAGGCCCTCGAGATCATAGAAACGGCCCACGCAAACAAACGACGGCTCGGAAATTGTTCTCTCGCAGACTTCCTCGTCAACTACACGCTGAGGAAGCCGTTCCTGTGGGAGCCCGAGGACCGGGCCAACTACCAGACCGTCAACTGGTTCTCGGGTGCGCGCATCACCACCACTGCTTGAAGTTGTGCGATGGGATGGCTGTTGGAGAATTCAAATTCTGGAATTCCAGGAATGCTCGGGGAACTGCTGGGCACTCTGCTGCTCAGGAAGGTCTTCAGGGTGCGGTACTCCATCATCGTCCTGCTCGGCTGCCTGGGCGCCATTGGGTCCGCTCTGACGGCCGCCCTCGCGACCCAATCGTGGCATGTAAGCAGCAGCGTGCAAGGGGTGCGATTTCGACGCCGAGCCGTCTAATTTGCAACTGCAGATTTATTTGAAAATCCCCTTTGACTGCGTGACTCTGATGGGCGGATCGAATCTGAAGATCGTCACGGAGATAGTGGAGCCAGACGAGGTCTGCTTTACCATCGCTTTACTACAGTAAGAACAATGCAAAGAAACTGCTGTCTCGCGACTCATAAAAATCATCCAATCAGCGTCCTGGGCGAACTTTCTCAGCCCACATGCATTCCGGCTTGGGCGCTCGCTGCAGAAAGATGGGGGGGGGGGGGTCCTTGAAGGGTCGTTTGCGTAGGAGCTTCTGGCACCGTTGTTGGTGTCGTTGGATTTGGGGCCACCACGCTAGGAGGCCGTCAATGGCCATTAGGTATGTACATAGCATACCCATCTCCATGACGCCTTCTCGTCTAGAGCCGTATAATTAGCCAACGACATTCGGAAGAACGCCATCTGTAATGTAGACGGCACGAAAAAATCCGTCGAAAGGCTAGTCCTCGATCTATTGGGTCCATGCGACAGAATCGAACCCTGAACCGGCCGCGCAAGAGTCTCGCGGCGCCGTTTCAGCTGGGCAAGCTGTTCGCCGTCATCGTGGTCACGACCACGTTCGGCGGCCTCCTGCAGAATCTGCTCCTGAATCAGATCTTCATCTGGACCATTGACTCGTTCCGCCCGGCCGCCTGGTATCTGCTGGTCGCTCTGACCTCGGCCGTCACCGTCATGTGGCTGTTCGCGCACTGCATCTACGTGGCTGAGGAGCCCTTCATCGTCGCCGACAAGCACAAGAACAAGCGGCGAGCGGAGACGCTGCGGGAGCGGCGGCGTCAGTCCACGCGACACTGACGCTCTTCCCTGGCGCACTTGCTCTCTTACTGCGACCATTGGCAGCCAGCGTTTGAGCTTTTATGGATGCCGGTTCGAAAACTTTTTCTGGGACACTGGCAGTGCACAGCACAGCAGCACGAACGAACACTGCGAATCAGTATCGTTGACTTGTTTGATTTTCAATTTCACGTAGCGTATTATGTCGTCTCCTCTAGATAGATCCTCCTCATTGAGAACTTTCAATAGGTTGGGCAGGCCAGACGGGGTGTCGGATTGGTGGGTTGGAAGGGGGGGGGGCGATGCCTGTCTAATATGAAAGGCAACAAATTTAAATGAAGTGCTTTTTGAAACGAGCTTGTTTTTTTCTCACCAAACCCTTTGTGAGCGGTCAACTGCAATTGACAAACACGGCCAATCATGAGGCCATGAAATGGTTGTAAACTGTAAAGCCAGAAGCGTCATTCTCTGTGTATGTGTACGTACGCGAACTGGCGTACGTACATGTACACATATTTTAGTGTACTTGCGGCTGTACATATTTCTTGGGATGGGCCGGGCCGTGCCGGGCCTGCATTTTGAGCAGTTGGATGGGCCGGGCGGGGCCTGGGCCTGGTTTTTTACGCGTGGGCCGGGCTGGGCCGGACCGGACTATCTGGTGGGCCGGGCCGGGCCGAGATCTTCAGGCCCATGCTCATCCCTACTGTCTAAGCAGGCACACGCCGACTGCCAGCCGCGCGCGCGCCTCTGCCTGTCACGCGCGTCTTTGCTTGTGTATTCTGAGAACGTGCGAAACATGAGCGCGCGCGCACAAAACCAGCCGCTGCGAGAGATTACCACGCGCGTTCACTGTCACGCATCATTCTTCCTTGTTGGCCACGGCGGGATCCGGATTGAACCGGTGTTATGCGGTGTTCCGGTCGAACCAGGTGCCCGCGATCGGCTGGCGACGCGCCAAGCACTCGGCTGTGTTGTCGGGCGCCACGCAGGGGGCAACGAGCGCGGTCAGCTGTCGCGTGAGCGGGATCGTAATTCCGCGGTCGGCGAAAATGGCGTTCACAGCCGCATCGGTGATCTATATTTGGCAAAATGTTGTAAACTGTAGAAACGTCGATTGGTGAGAATCGGCCTCCTGCTCCGGCACGGTTCTCGGTTCGATTCTTGATGGATCCACTAGATCGAGGACTTCCCTCTCGATTGGATTTTCTCGTGCTGTCGCTGCCCTAGATTACAGGTGGTGTTCTTCCGAATGTCTTTGACTCATTATGCGGCTCTAGACGGGAAGGCGTCATGGAGATGGGAGTGCTATATATGGGCCAGTGACGGCCTCCTAGCGTTGCCCCAAATCCAACCACAACAAGAAATCGATTGGGTTCTCAGCAAAAACGACGCACCTCGGCGAACTGACGCCAGACGAAGACGGCGTAGCGGTGGCGGTTTGTGCCCGCTAGTGGAGGCGCTGGAGCGACATTGCTGTATGCGGTTTGCCCGCCTACGGCGCCGCCGGCGAGCGTCTCCGCCTTGCCGGGGATGTTGAAGCGCAGCTCCATGAGCTGCGGCCCTGGCGCCGCGATGCGTCGGTCCAGCGCCGCGTCGGTCATGGTCTGGATGATGGCGAGCATGAAGCGGTCGTCCTCCGTGCCGCGCAGCGCCGCCGGCAGCGACGCCACGGGCGCGGTCGCCGTCGGCGTCGCCTGCTCGCCGCCATCAATGATCTCCGTCCCGCCGATCTCGAACTACAAAGGGCGAGTCTGTTTCGCGCGAGGCGGCCCCTCGCCCGCGAGGCGGCCCCTCGCCTGAAGCTGCTGCGCGGGAATCTCGATCTCGAGCGCGTCTCCCACGAGGCTGTCGAGGAAGCGCTTTTCGAAGTCGGAGCCGTCGAAGCGGACGTGGAAGAAGTTGCCGCCGACGGCGATCAACTGCCTTGGGTTGCCAGCGCCGCCCGCCAGCGTCGGGATGTCTTGGCTCATCGGCTGGCGATTCGCGTTCCCGCAGGCGGCGCTGAGCTGAGCCTCGGTGTACACGGCGTCCGCCAAATTGGCTGCCAGCCTGTCTGCGACCTAAATCTCGCAGGTCCACTCTCGTCTCGTCGTCGTCTCAGTCCCCTATTACCTGACGGAACCAGAGCACGGCGTAGGTCTTGGGCTGGCCGTCGCGCGGGTTGGGCGGGATCCAATAGCCGTTGGCGGCCGTGAGCGCGGCGTCGCCGCCGCCGTCCACGTCGACGTTGCCCCTGCAGAGCAGCAACTTCACGTCCTTGACTGGGCCGGCCGGGTCCATGTTGGTGACGCTCGTGTCGAGCACGACGTAGAGGAAACGAGCCGTCTCCTCGTTGAAGTTGGCGATGTCCTGATCCGTCAGGTGGATCTAAATTGACGCTTGAGATTCGACACGTCGACTGGAGAGTACGTGTACGCGTAGAGCCGTAAAGGCTGATTCACAATGAGGGTCTTCTCATCGGTCGCGGTCTCGGTCTCGGTCTTCCCATGGCAAACAGCAAACAACAGGGAAGATTGTAACTGTGCATCAGAAATCGAACTGGAGGATATCGAACTGGAGGATATTGCCTCAAATCGCATTTTCCAGATCAAGACCTAAGAATGTCAATGCCCCCTTCGCCGAAATAGATTTGTTATGCCGAAAATGTTGTTTTCTGGTGCTGCTAAGATTTTCGGCCACGCTTCATCATGTCAAACGGGGAAGACGCCTATTTCTCGTGGACTTACAGAATCTAGCAGTTGTTGCTCGCGGAACCGCAAGTGCCAATTCAAAATTCTTCGGAAAACTGGGCAGCGGCTTCATTAAAAAAAAAAAAAAAAATCTGCGGCTGCCCAGTTTTCTGAAGAATTTTGAATTGGCACTTGCGGTTCCGCGAGCAACAACTGCTAGATTCTTTTGTTTTTTTTTTTACAATGGGCAGCGGCTTCATCAAGTTCATTAGCGCCGTACATCAACATCAAACGATTTACGGTATTTGTATGGAGCATGTACTACTGTACCTACATGTATACCATGTACACCTACGTACTTCTTACTACACCGCACTTGGTTCGTCGCTTGGAGGTACCCATTGTAATAGGTACCGTATCCTTCACACGTGTGGCTCTCAATCTTACTGGCTCCACTGAACGCGTCCCATGGTTCTGGTGCATGCTGTGCTTACAGTAATCGCGGGGCCTACTGTAGCTGCAGCCGCGTACGCGTACCACGGGCTCGGTCCTGGTCTGGCTACGCTGCAGGATGTTGCCCAGGTTGGCGCGTGGCGCGTTCAGGTCCTCTTGCTCGCCAAATGTCACGTTCACCGTGTACAGGAAGGTGCCGTCCGTCAGTGCCCCAGCTCCGCCAGCAGGGATGGCCGCGCCGGCCTGCTGCAGCTTCACCACCTGTGAAAGAGCAAGTGGGTAATCCCTGTGCGTGCGTGCGTAAGTGCGTGCGTGCGTGCGTGCGCGCGTGCGCGCGTGCGTGCGTGCGTGCGTGTCTGTGCTTGCCGGTGCGTGCGTGCCGGTGCGTGCGTGCGTGCGTGCGTGAATTTTGGCGAACATCGTAGATATTCGCACCCTGTTGAAGCCGAAGTTGACGAGGGATCCATCGTCGACGGGGCAGGGATTCGCCGGGGACGGTACAACTGGCATCCTGGGCTCCGGCACGATCCCCGTTCGCAGCGGCCGACAGCAGAAGCCGGTCGCGTTCGCCCTCGTCAGGTCCTTGCCCGTGTACTGGGGCGGCACCGCGTCCTGCTGCTCCACCTGCACCGTTGGCCATTGCGCCAGCCGCCGTTCCGTTTAAAGGGTCCCCCCCCCCACGACCTCCCTCCTCTCACGGCAACTCAGCTAAGGTTCCGACAGAGGCCACGCCCACCCACCGGTAATTTCCAAATTCCCAAAAGTCGCCCCCCCCCCAATAGAATGCGTCAAGCGAATGACAGGGCAGGTCTCGCTTCCTCAAGCGGTTGCGAACCGTTCCACCAAGCGAGTCATGGAGAGCGACCCTTGCAGCGCACTGTTTTTCTCGCTATGCCCTTTCTTATCGTGCATCGGCTCTGCACGGCAGCCAGCCAGCCACAACCCACCCTGCGCGGCAGGTCGTCCTCGGTGACGGGCTCGTTGCGGACCTCCTGGTTGGTGGGCCCGCCCAGGTGGCAGTTGGTGGCGAGCTGGCACTCGCTGCCGCCCAGGCAGCCCGGCCCGTCCACGACGCAGCGAATGGGCGGCAGACTCGCCAGCCCTCTTCGGTAGCCGACTGGCACGAAGTCCCGATTGGCGCAAGCTGCGAGAGAACACAATTATTTTGCTGTGGGCGGAGTTACTGTGACGAGCACTCTGTAGCGGATCCCAGCGGCCAGGGGATCGGGAATTATCGGCCTAGTATGGCAATTGTGCCCCATTGGGGGCGACCGTTGATCGCGGTAGAAATGATGGTTGGGTAGGAAATGGGGGGAGTACTGTATACCGTAGTCCTTCCCCACTCTGCTCCACATCCGTATTCATATGTAAAATGTGTAGTTCAAAAGCACACGACTTTAGTAGGAGGCACACGTTTGCAGCGTACTGTAGCATCCAAATTCCACCAACTTCCAACTGTTCTCGTACGCACGGAAGGAAGGAGTGCGCAGTGGCGCAGGTATATACAGTATGCTGCATGCAGTGCAGACAGGTCACTCCCACTCACTGGGGCAGAGTATGGCCTAGTGGTATAGAATCGTCCTCTTGCGCGCACGGTTCACGGTTCGATTCTTGATGGATCCACTGGATCGAGGACTTCCTTTTCGATGGAATTTCTCGTGCCGTCGCTGCCCTAGATTACAGATGGCGTTCTTCCGAATGTCTTTGGCTAATTATACGGCTCTAGACGGGAAGGCGTCATGGAGATGGATATGTTACCTAATATGGGCCATTGACGGCCTTTTAGCGTTGCCCATAATCCAACAAAGAAAACCCACTCACTGATCGCTTCGTTCGGATTGGTGGTGGCGGTGCAGCACAGCCCGGTCGCCCGAAAGACGCGGCGGTCGCCGGGAATGAGTGGCGGCTGGGCGGGCCGCGACAGGGCGCCGATGCCGCCCAGCCTGCTCAGCTTGAAGAACGTCAGAGGCGCGCAGTAGAGCACCTCGTTCGCGCGCGCCCCTCCCGCCGGGTTCTGGCCGCCGTTGCAGGTGAAGTCGGGCGTGAAGCCGTCCGTCTGCCGAGCCTGAGGGTTGCAGAACATCGGGTTCGCGACCGGAGCGCGGTTGTCCACCGCGTTGTTCGTGACCAGGTCCACCGGCGCCAGAAATTCCGGACACCACTCTGAGTGGAAGAATTGCTACTGCATGTACCGTAGTCCTCAAAGAGTACCACTCTCCAATAATGGCGCCCCATAGTGCCACCAAGAGGTTGCAATAATAGGGGGCGGACCCCCAGAATAGCGCCCCCACCCCGGAGGAAAGAATAACTTCATAATGCGTGTTTCACTTCATCAATCAAAAAAGAAGCAGTGACACCTGAACGCTTTATGGGTGTACACAGTTACAAACAACCGCTAGCAAAAGTGACATGTCGATACATTAAACTACAGTAACCACCTACCTAAGCAACTCTAAAATATTGCCTGGAAGTACTGCTGAACTGGCCAGCTACAGCTGTACACTGTATAATTTGCGATAAATTGTGATGTCTCCACTAGTGGAACCCTTTCTCCGGCCTCCAATAGTGCCCTGGGTAATGAGAGATGAAAACCATAATGCTTCCTGAGGCACTATTGGAGAAACTACAGTATTCCTAGCGTCTGGGTGGTGTCTAGAGATGGTTTTGGAAAAAAAAATCGGCCGTTTTTTTTTATTAAAAAAAAAATATTTTTTTTTAATTAAAAAAAAATTTCTTTTCTAAATTAAAGGAGGGTTCAGGCGATGTAAGGTGCCATATATTAGTGTAAATATACATTGTAGCGGGTGTTTCAGAGCTATTGTGATCTACAAAAGCATTGAATAGCCATACAAATACATAAATAGCTTGCTTTACACCCACAGGTACACAACAATGTACAATGGTATGTACAATGTACAACATATATACAACACAGGGAACGTGGTGGCATGTATACCTATGTCCATATTCTATGCTTAAACGCATAAATGACCATACAAATACATGAATAGCTCGTTTTACATGCACAGGCGCACTACAATGTACAATGGTATGTACAATGTACAACATGTATACCACACAGGTAATGTGGTGGCATGTACCTATGTCCATATTCAATGCATAAATGCACCAAAGGGCCAAATTTACCACTGTATCAGGCACAATCTTGAAGGGAAGACACAAAACTGGTGAAAAACTAAAGGGAAAATGTAAAATATAGTGAGAAAAACAGAACAATTTCACTTTTTTTTTATTAATAAAAATATTTTTTATTAAAAAAAGAAAGGTCCCATTTTTTTTATTAATAAAAAAATATTTTTTTTTAATAAAAAAAAATTATTTTCGAAATTGAAACCATCTCTAGTGGTGTCAACCGGCGACGAATGGCCAAGCTCAACTCACGGGCATTGGCAGCTGCCGCCAGCACTCCCACCAAGAGTACTGTAACGCGAGCCATTCTCTCACAAAAGAGAATACCGTATACCCACCGTTCTGCACTTGTATACGCTGTCTCACCGTTCAACAACAACACGGTAACACCTCACTCCGTAAGCGACTGTCTGTGAATTCCGCTTTCCTCGACCGTATATGCGGGCGCTAATTAGCATGTCGGCTAAGCGAAAAGCTGAACAGCTGGCTAAGCTTTGGGCCGCGCTGTTGACACGAATTAGAGCCGAAGTCCGAGTCTGTTGGGCCAGCAAACGGATATGCCGCACCGAATCCTGATGAGGCGGATCCGCAAACAGAGCCGCTTCCTTGTACACTGTACAATACGTCGTACAGGTAGGTACCACCTGTACTCGCGTTCCTGAGAGCTACGGTAGCTTCACTGTGCGGGCAGGGCAATCGCACAAAGAACTGGTCGCTGCAACTTTGCAAACTCTGTGACAAGTGTCCAAGGCCGCAAAGCTAAGGAGTACCAAATTGCATCTAACCCTTCAGAAAAGCTTCCAATAGAGACAAGCTCTACTTGGGTATTTATAGGTGCGAAATACACGTACCTATCTCATCATCTCAGGTGCCACCATACCTGTAACTTGGGTGTGGTTTGGGGGGGGGGGTTCCCTTCCCCAGGTGCTGAGTTCGACCTAACCCACACCCTCCCCTCCAGGTTGTCCTGACTCCTGAACCCCCACTCCCCCAGACTTTTTGGAATCTTTCTACTACTTACTTTTAATGACAAATAAATGCGTTTGGTGCAGTGGTTTCTTAGCAGAAATCGACCCAAAAGTACCTAGGTACCTATGTTGCGATATTTACAGTGTATTTTGACTAAAAAGTACCTATTTTCAGGTTTTTACAGTGTATTTTTGACCCAAAAACGACCAAAAATAGCCAATTTTTCCTTCCAGACCCCCCCCCCCCCTCCCAGACCCCAACATCACCCATGTGGGTGAAATTGTGCAGCCAGCTGGCAGCAGGTACACGACAGTTTCCATAAAAAAAGCGGTTGGGGCTTTCACCCACTCACCGAAGGGAGGCACCTGGCCCGGCCTGTTGAGCGTTTCCGCTATTACCAGTGTGCCCTGCTGCCGTCAGGTGTCAACTGACTGCACAACATCACTCATGTCTCAGCAATCAAGATGCAAATTTTGTAGAGCTCATCGTCGGAGCAATAAAAATATTTTCCAAAGCATCTCAAGTGAGTTTTCACGGTTAGATACATAGTTACAACGTAAGACGCCAGAGACGCTCGTGCGTGCGTGCGTGCGTGCGTGCGTGCGTGCGTGCGTGCGTGCGTGCGTGCGTGCGTGCGTGCGTGCGTGCGCGAAATCGAGTCGGCATCACTGGCTCCACCATGCACCTCTCCCTATCGTTCAAACCCGGTAAAATCCCAAAAGAGCAAGCAACTGGTTTTGAATTTGATCGACAAAATCGACTAATGTTTCCTTCTCTGGCAAAGCGGTTCTTCCTAACAGTCAGGCGTTGGATCGACGGAGCAGAGTTGCTTTTTGAAGTCGCCAGCAACGAAATTTTTCGTGAAATCTTTCTGCCAGTTTTGCAGTTCCTTCTCAATCACGGCGCAGTCACTGGCGCATGCCGTTGCTGCTTTGGCAACCTGAAAGAAATGGCGCTTCCATTGCGATTTGGCGCTATCATGCGTACGACATGTACATACACCGCATTTTACACGCCCCCCCCCGTTAGATCAGTAGAGCAATGCAGTTCATGTACATTACGTGCGAAATGAACTAGCTCGGGGTTATTTTTTTAAGAAAACACAATTACTGTACTTGTCGCCATCCAATTAATGCCACGCTTTAATCACCCAGCGACTTACGCTCAGTTTCTGGTTGTTGAAGAGGCAGCGTTCGCACTTGTTGAATCGTCTGCAGGAACTGGCGCCGCTGGCGAGAATGCCACAACAGTGGTCTACACCAACGTGTTATTTTTACTCTCATTTGACTATTGGAGAGAGGGCGCTATTGAAGGGGGGGGGGGGAGGAGCCCCTATTACTTCCACCTCGGCTTTTGTTGGAGGTGGGCACGGTAGTGTACGTAGATTTCATGGTATGTCTATTCGCACACGCACCGTTTTTTCCGGCGGTATACGTTCCGTTCCAGTACATACGTTCGATTGGTTTGTGAGAGCAGAGCCGAGTTGCCTGCCAGAAGCACAGAAAACTCGAAAGGGGTCACCGTAATTTACATCATTCACCGACGAATTTAGGTAATGAGAGTTATTTGCAAATGGTACTACATACAACATTGAATCGAAGGATAGAAAGATTTTTGTAAACTAAATTCAAGAAAAATGTACAGAAATATTTACAAAAAAAAATTATTTTGTATGCTACTGTCTGCAAATGCGGGTGTTTCGCCTCCGCCGCTTGACACCCGGGAGACGCGCGAGGCTCGTCAGAAACGACGCGTCCCCTTTATATCGGGCAATTAATATAATACAGTAGATGTGGTTGCCAGCACTGCAAACATTTTTCAACGTACCTTTTGGACAAGAACAACTCTTGGCGCTGCCTGTGGGATGGCACGTTCTAAACGTATACATGGTGTGTGGGTACGTAAATGTAGGTATGTACGTCCAATATTGATTTATTGATTTTGCATTGACATGACTAGCGTGCACGAAACACTGGCAGCTCTGGCAATCTACTGAAAATTGATGCGAAGAGGTGTTCACTGCTGAAGTCTTTAGACAATTCAAGTCAATGCTCAATAACAAACTCTGACTCTGCCCCATGTCCAGTTCAGCTTTATCGCCAAATTGTTTTCAGCAATCTCGAGCTTCAAAAATTTTTATAATCGCACAGGCGGGTACGGTAGCTTACTCGCGCTGTGTCTGCACAAGTTACCTATGTATTTATGGAGGTATGTATAGTGTTGATTTTGCACGCTGTGATTACAATTACAACTTTAACGCCCTTTACACTATGAGTGAAACACGACTGAGCAGCAGAAACTTACTCATGCAAAAAGACAATATTTTTGTTTTAATTCGCGGCGCTCAGATTGAATTGGATTGGCAGCCTGTGATCAGTGCACGTCCTTACCGATAGAGTCCTGTCATCTTGCAGGTTTTACTACTGACGCTTCTCCATTGCACGACCAACAACGCCGCGACGACGACGAGACACTTCATACTCATCGGTGCTTTGGGAGAGCAACCGCTAGGACTTTCAATTAGAGCAACAATATATAATACGCTGCTGAAAACGATCTGTTGTAGCTTTCAAACGGAGTGTAGACTCGTACTGGCGAGCGACTGAAGCGGCGGCCGGTCGACTGAAGTTAACCTGATCAAACACATGCCTGTTCGGGCGGCGATGTATGAACACGGCAGCTGGTTCAGCGGGTGCCGCTTGTGTGTGGCTCGTGTGGCGATTCGAGTCTACACTCCGTTTTGAGCCGTGTGTTGTACACTAGAGAACGAAACGGGCCTGGAGATTCAGGCCCGGCCCGGCCCGCCCACCACCCAGGCCCGGCCCGGCCCAGCCCGCAAGTCCCAAATTGTAGGCCCAAGACCGGCCCGGCCCAACATCAAACGGCCCCTCCCTGTGCGCCTGGCCTCCAGGCAAGCGGAGCCAGCTACCGATCTGGCTGCTGGACCGTGGGCTCAAAATTGCCACGGCGGGAGGGGGCTAGCCCCTAACGGCGCACACACACCTATCGCTCTTCATCGAGCTCCTATAAAGCTACTATGCTTTCTGTTTAACAGGTCCATGTGGGCAGGGGCCTTGCCCCGAGGACAGTGCCGCGGAACAGGTTTGATGGTGACCCGGTCCGTAGTGCGTCTAGTCTACTGCGTGAGGTCCTAGACCCCTGCGTCCTGCTCTCAGAGTACGTACTGACTCAGCAGCGCGTTTCTCGGGAATACGTATCAGACCGCAAGGTCTTGCTTCTACTCGTTTGAGCCTCCAGTAGAGAGAAGGTCCACTGGAGAGGTCGTGATGGAGGTGGCCTGGTGGTCTCCGCTTGGGCCCGCGGACGCCTTGGCCTGAGGCCGTTGCCGCTGGAGGTTCAGTGGAGGACGCCCTGGTCGCCTTCACCACCGCCCTAGCCGTGGGATACCTGATCAAATACCTAACACTAGGTATAGTCCAGCCTAGCCACCTAGTCAATTTAAACCGCCGGACGGCGCGTCACTCCTGTTAAGCCGTTTCTATTGAACGGCAATTTCCCTACCAGGTGGTCCTAAAGGCCAGCCTGCTCCGAACAGCACCCAACGGCAGGTCTCGTACCTCCTCCTGTGGGGTGGAACAATTTCTGTTTACGGCTGTTAGAGAGTATATAGCGCCCAAGCGCGGACGCTCTCTGCTCCGGCGTCGGCGGCCTCTGTCGTCGCCGTCAGAGCCGGCCCGAGAAAAGAAGAAGAAGAACATCAAACGGCTCAGGCCCCGGCCCGGCCCGAAATTTCGTGCAGTATAATTCCGTTGTGAGGCGGCTCATACAAACACGCATCACAACTGCCTCTTCACAATGAGGTAAAAAGACGATTTCGCGTTCCTGCTAAATAAATCAATGAGCTGCTCAACTAACGATGCAATCACAAATTCGACTGCATCTCTTGTTGAGCAACGCACAAAGTGAAAACGCTGCCAGACCCCTCCAAGCCTGATGGAACGTACAGTAGTGACTCTGGCAAGCGATTCTGGTGAGATTCGGCGTACGCACGCACGCACGCACAAGCGCACACAGGAGCGCACGCGATCACGCACGCACGCACGCACGCGATCACGCACGAACGCACGCACGCACACACGCAAACACGCAGGCACGCACGCACGCACGCACGCACGCACGCACGCACGCACGCACGCACGCACGCACGCACGCACGCACGCACGCACGCACGCACGCACGCACGCACGCACGCACGCACGCACGCACGCACGCACGCACGCACGCACGCACGCACGCACGCACGCACGCACGCACGCCTAAGCCTAAGCCTAAGCCTAAGCCAAAACCAAAGCCTGTAAGCCTCAGCCTGCGTGCGTGCGCGTTCGCATATGTTTGTGCTATTTGTCACCCTTAACGTGCAACATAACCATTCGCAATTTGCATATTCAATGTGTCATATCTCGTGATTCCGGTGTTGCACGCACGCATGCACGCACGCACGCGCGCGCGCGCGCGCACACACACACACGTTCGTCCGCACGTATGCAGGCAGGCAGACAGGCAGGCAGGCAGGCAGGCAGGCAGGCAGGCAGGCAGGCACGCACGCACGCACGCACGCACGCACGCACGCACGACGCACATGAACGCACGCTCGCATGCATGCACGCATTCACGCACGCAAGCACACGCATGCACATAGACATGGACACGTGCATTCACGCACGTGCACCGCCATGCACGCACGCACGCGCACGCTTGCTCGCCTGCACGCACGCACACACACACGCACGCACGCACGCACGCACGCACGCACGCACGCACGCACGCACGCACGCACGCACGCACGCACGCACGCGCACTCATGCACGCACACACACATACATGGACACTGACACGTGCACGCACGCACATGCACGCACACACGCACGCGCACGCACGCGCTCACGCACGCACACGCACGCGCGCACGCATGCACACGCACATGAACACGGACTCGCGCACGCACACGCACGCACGTGCACGCACGCACACGCACGCACGTGCACGCACGCACGCACGCACGCACGCACGCACGCACGCACGCACGCACGCACGCACGCACGCACGACCTCGACCTACTCGACCTTTGGGGGCCTCTGGGCTGAGTAAACTATTTTCGGGCTCTTCCATTCCCTCTAGCCCCCACCCCCCTGCATCAGTTCACTGTCTTTTTTTTTTGTGCGCGTTTTGTGCATGTTTCAGATTGTTTCTGTTAGGTTGCGAGAGCAAAACGTTTTTGGACATACAACACATTCAAACAGACACACCGTTGAGCCAATTCTCTACCCCCCCCCCCACATAGCATCACCACAGAGACTGCAATAGCATCACCGCAGGGACTGCAATATGAAAATAAATAAAAAACTTCTGCAAATGAGTCTCAGCGCATGTCTCCAATTTACGTCGCGGGTGTGTTGATAGAAAATTTATTTAAAACAGTGGGTGTTACAAGCAATTCTTTACTTTAGCATTCATGCAAATGCGTTGGTTGACATGTATTCCAACACTTTGCAGTTTCATCATTGCAGTGCTTCACCATTGTACAACTGAGTATTCTCAACATTATTTTATTTCATGAGACAAATTGATGTTGAACCACTTTGGAGCATTTTGCAAGCAGGAGTCCTGAGTTGAAGCGGCTAGCTTCCTACAATTGCAATGCCGCGTGTCTACTGCTACGTTGTAGGTTTTTTTTTAATGTTGAGTTTTAGCTGCAATTCTGTCATGTCAGCGTCCATTTTCAGGGAGGGGAAAAAATCCACCTCGAAACGCTACTCTGTTCGGTTTTAGTCAAGGCCCCAAAACTGCGTTTTTTTTGTTTTTGTAACCTGACCAAACCGTACAATGGAAACTGACATGTCAGTTTCAAAAATGACGCGAAATCCGTCATTCCTGGAAGAGATATCTGCCCACACCACAATACCACGACTCAATTTCATGCTGCTTAGGGACTTGAGACCCGCGCAATGATTCTACTTCTGCGATCAACTCAACTGGTCACTGAGTCACTAATCCTTTTGGGCAGAAGGATAAAACGCTCTCACGGTGCAGAGCGACTCCGGGGCTTCGGCCCGAAATCCGTGCCGGATGGGCGGCCCACTTTCACCCGCGGGAGAAGAACGCCGTGAGTGATGGAGTATTCTCGCGGTTTGCCATTCCCCAGTATTTGACATTGTCTACCCGCCTCTACGGGGCGTTGGAATTGCACTAAGCAGTTAAACCGTTTTAAACAGTTGCGATGCAACGTGCAATGAATGGTCACATTCTGCTGGCACGGAACTGACTGTTTGACTGACTTTAATGTTTAATTTGGACAGACCCAACACACCCGAAGGGGCGTAGACATTGTTGGACAATGGGGAGAGGCCAAATACTTGAATTTGAAAATTTGAATAACTAGCCGCTTCAACTCAGGACTCCTGCTTGCAAAGTGCTATACATAAGTGGTTCAACATCAATTTGTCTGTGACGTGAATGAGGTATTGGAAGGGGCGGTTATTCAACTTGTTGCGGTGGTTGTCAACGTTTTGTTGATCCGCTTGTTTGTCCGTCGTTTCGTCTTTGTCGGCTCACTCGTGTTTGTCCATGTGTCAGATGTGCAGTGCATCAAACAACCATGTGTCACGATCTTGTATTAGTATACTTGTGCGACTGACCGCAAGCAATGTCTCCATCTTTTGCTCAAATGTGCGAAGTACTCGATTCAAATTGCGGCGAAGTTGCGAAACTCGTACGCTCGTGTGCTGAGTCAATAACTCAATAACAACCTATTTGTGGACTTCGTACGCACGGGTTTCTGTTTACTGCTCGGCGCGATTGCGCGATTGTTGTTTTGGCAGATCGTTCTAGAATTTCAGATCTGCATGACTGGTTCCATGAGTAGCTTGTACCATCACTCGTGAGTCGTGACTTGTTAAAACCTGTTGGTTGTGTGTTGCACAGATTGTCGGGTTAGATTATTAGAACAATGCAAATAATATGCGAATACATTCACCCAAATACAATAATTCAAATAAAATGATAAAATAATAATAAAAATAAATCAAAGCCGCGAGAAATCGATTCGATGGTAGTAGGTGGATGATAGCAGTCGGCTGATGGTGGTTATCGCAGCACACAACCCAAGGAACAAACTCCTAGGAACCCTCACAGTTAGCATCGTCTGTTGCAGTGTGATTTTCATTTATATTAAGGAAATATTTGCAGGGGGCTGCAAAAAAAGGAGAATATGTGACGCTCTATTGTTGAAGTCCAGTTTGAAAAGAAGTGGTATCTATATTACTAAAGCACAATGTTTGTCTGTCTGTCTGTCTGCAACGCAGCCCAGAGAGTTGTGCTGGATGGATTGAGCTGAAATTTTGTGTGTAGATTGCTTGGCATATTTCACCGTCAAAATAAGGGTGGCGTTACTGTAGCTACCGTAATCCTTGAGTTATGCAAATTTCGCATACGTGTTTGATCGAATTTGAGAATTCAGTGTCAATTCTGCTTGGGATATATGTAATCGACCGTGCTGGTCACGAATATCACATCCGTTTTCCAGTGCGATACCGTAATCGCGAGATACGACGCATTGAATATGCAAATTGCGTTTGATCGAATTTGAGAATTCAGTGTCAAATCTGCTTGGGATATATGTAATCGACCGTGGTGATCACGAATCTGGCATTCGTTTTCCAATCTGCTTCAGTAATGACAAGATATAGCATTATCCTTTTCTACAGTAGTATGACTGTTTGTGGGTTCTGTCGGCAACGCAGCTTGAGCTGAAATTTTGTATGAAGCTTGCTTGGCACATTTTTTACCATCAAAATAAGAGTGGCACTACTGAAGCTATCGTAATCCATGCGTTATGCAAATATAAATAAATTATATGATAATACAGCACATTTTATGCGTGCTTCTGACTTATCAGAAGTGTTTAGAAAACAGGTCCGTACAGATCAATGGTGTAGTGGTTATGATGTCCGTTACTTTTCTGGAGGTCCTGGGATCAAACCCCTGCCATAAAAATACTTGTAACTTTTTTGTTTATAACTTTTTTGTTTTGCACGTTTTGCATGCTATAAAAACTTTGAACTTTTTATTATTTTTTTACTTTGTTTTACAGGTGTTAACGTTATAAAAACTTGTATTACACGCTCATGCACGCACGCACGCACGCACGCACGCACGCACGCACATGGACACGGACACGCGCACGCACATGCACGCACGCACGCACGCATGCACGCACGCTCGCACGCACACGCATGCACATGGACATGGACACGTGCATGCACGCACGCGCACGCTCGATCACACGCACGCATGCACGCACGCATGCACGCACACACACACGGACGCACCCATGCACGCACGCGCACTCATGCACGCACGCACACACACACACACATGGACACGGACACGGACACGCGCGCACACGCACGCACGCACACACGCACGCACGCACGCACGCACGCACGAGTGGGCGCATGCACGCATGCGCGTGTATGTGTTAGCGTTTTAGTGGTGCGTTGTTTTAGTTTTTCTTGGCGTTGAGCACTGATCGTCGACGCATTAAACGTAATAAATGAAATATTGTGGTGCGTTTTGCCCGGTCCAATGGCCCAATGAACTTGGATTTCCCCAAAAAAGAAAACGGCTGAAAACAATTGATGCGTCCGCGTCCGCTGCTGCGTCCGATGAAAACTTTCTTAATTTTAGGCTTTGCTTAGGCTTAGTCCAGACTTTGCTTAGGCTTATGCTTTGGCTTTGATTTGGCTTAGGCTTATGCTTCGCTTAGGCTTAGGCTTCACTTATGTTTCGGACGCAGCGGACGCGGACGCAACAATTGTGCTTTGCCAAAAAAAGACGACGTAAGGAAGACACAAGCCCAAGCCCGCCGAAAACCGCCCGCCCACGGCGCGCTGGAATGAAATCGGAAGCGTCGGACCGCGATCCTAGCTTAGACCAGGTCCAAAGGCTTTGCGCCTGCAGATCAAGGTGCATGAACATACCGTAAACCCTATAATTAGCCCCCCCTATAATTAGCTCCCCCCCCCTATAATAATACACCCTCCCAAGACCACTTTGAGTTAATAAGGCCCCCCCCCCTATAATTACGCCCCCTCCCTAAATGAACCATCGTCTAAAAGGCACATGTTTTCATGTCTGGGTGTATGTATGGTCGCGTATGTGTATGTATGTACACGTATGTGCATGTGAGACTGGGTGAGAGTGTGTTAGAGTGTACCAACGTGTGTGCACAGCGCATTTTTCCCTTAAAAATCGCCTCCACGCGCCTTTTTGCCCACACATCTTCCCACTCATCGACACTTCCAGTTTATAAGCCCCCCCCCCTATAATTAGCCCCCCCCCCCTATAATTATACACCCTCCTAGAGCTCGAACGAAAAAAATTAGCCCCCGGGGGGCTAATTATAGGGTTTACGGTATGTGAGCAACCATGCAGATTACAAAAAAGCCAATTATTATTAGCTGGCTCTGAAGGGCTGATTAAAACAATTAGCCCACTGCCTATATGGGATTTATGGTGTGTCTGCTCAAGATGGTATAGTGCCTAATTTTTACTATCGAATGTAATGACTGGAGATGTAATGACGCAAGAATAAAGTGTTACAAGAAAAAAGGTGAAATGTTTTCATGTATTGCAGAAGTGCATTGGCTGCATTGGTTGACTTCCTTTGGCTTTTGCTGCAGCACTTTACAGATTCGTCATTGTTGTTTTTAAACTGAGCATTCAAAGCATGATTTTATGACACGTTGTATTGATGATGAGTCACTACTGAGGACATGAAAATATTGATACTGAATCACTTCTGAGCACGTTTTTAATGATGAATGACAAACGACAAAAGAGATGAAAGGTTTCTCAGATATAGCAACAATCTCTGCCTTTTCTCGCCCCCAACCCCCCATTGGTCATTGAGCTACTCGACCTTTGGGGGCCTCTGGGCGATAAACTATTTTCGGGCTCTCCCATTCTCTCCAGCCCCCCCCCCCCTTGCATCGGTTCATGGTCTTCTTTGTGTGCGCGTTTTGTGCATGTTTCGGATTGTTCGTGTTGGGTTGCGAGAGCAAAACGTTTTTGAACATACAGCACATACAAACAGACACACCGAAAAGCCTATGCTCCCCCCCCCCCCCGCCACATACCATCACCACAGAAAATAAAATACAACTTCTGCAAACGAGTCTCAGCGCATGTCTCCAATTTACGTCGTGGGTGTGTTGATATAAAATTTATTTAAAACAGAGTGGGTGTTACAAGCAGTTCTGTAGTATTCATGCAAATGCGTTGGTTGACATGCATTGGCTTTGGTTGACCTGCATTCCAACACTTTGCAGTTTCATCATTGCAGTGATTCATCATTGTACAACTGAGTATTCTCAACATTATTTTATTTCATGAGACAAATTGATGTTGAACCACTTTGGAGCACTTTGCAAGCAGGAGTCCTGAGTTGAAGCGGCTAGTTAAGGAAAAATTTGCAGGGGGCTGCAAAAAAAGGAGAATATGTGACACTCTATTGTTGAAGTCCAGTTTGAAAAGAAGTGGTATTAAGGCATATTCCCCCACTGATTTCTAGCCACTTCCGCATTGCAGCTGATCAACTCCACTTTGAACAAACCATGTATAAAATCCGAACCAAGCGCAGCAATAAGTCACATATTCGGCGATTTTTGTGTTCGCTTGCAATGGAAGGAAATGTGCAGTGAAAATTGCAGCAACTGGAACTGACTGACATTTACATAGATTGAGTGTGCGAAATTAGCACATGCACCATGGGACCCCATGCACACGCACGTACGCATGCATGCACGCACTTGCGTACGCACGCACACACGCACGCACGTACGCGTGCACGGACACACGCACGCACGCACGCAGCACTCATGCAAGCATTAGGGCACTACACAAATGTTATACAAACAGTTCATCATTGGGTGGAATGCTGGAAGGGAATGGAGCAGGATTGTAGTACGTATATGTGCCTCTCGCCTACACATCAACATCAGCAACTGTACATCATCAACAACCGACAACCGAAAAATTTAGCAGGGGACCAATTGATTCTGCAAAAACTTTAGCTGCGTCAGGTCCATGGAAATGGGCAATGACAACGTCTGAGAGAGATGAGATATGAGTTTATGGACGTTTGCGGCGTTTTGGCTTGGCTGAGTGAGATGGCTCCGCCGAATATGTGACTTGTTGCTGTGCTTGGTTCGGATTTTATACATGGTTTGTTCAAAGTGGAGTTGATCAGCTGCAATGCGGAAGTGGCTAGAAATCAGTGGGGGAATATGCCTTAATACCACTTCTTTTCAAACTGGACTTCAACAATAGAGTGTCACATATTCTCCTTTTTTTTGCAGCCCCCTGCAAATTTTTTCTTAATACAGTGTTTTTTTCAAAAGATGAGGGGGTTTCTGTAATTCAATGCATGCAAGCATGCACGCACGCTCGCTCGCACGCACGCACGCACGCACGCACGCACGCACGCACGCACGCACGCACGCACGCACGCACGCACGCACGCACGCACGCACGCACGCACGCACGCACGCAGCACTCATGCAAGCATTAGGGCACTACACAAATGCTATACGAACAGTTCGTCATTGGGTGGAATGCCAGAAGGGAATGGAGCAGGATTGTAGTACGAATATGTGCCTCTCGCCTACACATCACCAACCGTACATGATCAACAAGCGGCATGTCAAAAATTTTAGCAGGGTACTAATTGATTCTGCAAGAACTTTAGCTGTGTCAGGTCCATGGTAATGGGCAATAACAACGCCTCAGAGAGATGAGATATGAGTTGATGGACGTTTGTGGCGTTTTGGCTTGGCTGAGCGAGATGGCTCGCACAAAAATCGCCGAATATGTTACTTGTTGCTGCACTTGGTTCGGATTTTATACATGGTTTGTTCACTGTGGAGTTGACCAGCTGCAATGCGGCAGTGACTAGAAAACAGTGGGGTATATGCCTTAATACCACTTCTTTTCAAACTGGACTTCAACAATAGAGCGTCACATTTTCTCCTTTTTTTGCAGCCCCCTGCAAATTTTTCCTTAATACAGTGTTTTTTCGTAAGATGAAGGGGTGTTTCTGAAATTCAAAGCACGCACGCACGCACGCACGCACGCACGCACGCACGCACGCACGCACGCACGCACGCACGCACGCACGCACGCACGCACGAACGCACGCACGCACGCATGCTCGCTCGCACGCACGCACGCACGGACGCACGCACGCACGCACGCACGCACGCACGCACACACACACGCACATACACACGCACGCACACACGCACACACACGTTGACTGATGTAGGTACACACACAGTGTACCTGTGACTGTATCGAACAGGGCACAATTGAAGTAAAGCAGAGTAGCAACAGCCTAGCAGACAGATACAATCATTTCTCGTTTCGTTTCTCGCCTAGCGCTCGTTTCTCCAAAGGGCCAGCAACCATGTGACAATATCTATTTGAGCCTCGATGTCTCGTTTACGTATGTCTCGTCAACTCGCGAATGGCTCGACGTACATGTGCGTACGATGGCGCGATCGAATCCCCTCGACACCGAGACGTTTTTCGGGGGGGGGGGGGGGGGGGGGGGGGTCAATAGCTGCATGCAAAATACGATAATGATGATACATTGTACAGGGTGTCCCAGCCTCGACTTCCCCTCTTTGTTCAAGTGTATCTCAGGGATGGGTGATGCGATTTCGATGAAATTTTAAGCGGTTGTAGTAATCAGTCAAACTTAGATATTCTCCAATTTTCAGTGAAATCCATAGCGTTCCTCAAAAGTTGTGCGCAGAACAATTTTGCATACGGTAAAATGCGTGTTTTGCTAAACTGTAGCCCCACTTTTCAAACTGCACAATTTTTTTTCGCGACAATGTCATGGCAGAAATTATCGGTGGAACAGCGGGTTTATGTTGTAAAACAATTTTATATAACGAACAACCAAGCTGAAGTCATTCGTCTCTTCAAAACGGAATTCCCAACGACAAAGCCGCCGTCAAACCACACCATCTTGGCGACCGTAAAACGCTTTGAGGAGACTGGCTCAGTTGGCTACCGTCCTCATCCGATGCCAAAGCCTGTCAGAACTGAGTCGACTGAGCAGCGCATTCTGCGCGCGATCGAGAAGTCTCCAAAGAAGTCGACTCGGCGTCTTTCAGCGCAGACTGGCATGTCGAAGTCAACCATGTCGAAGGCCCATGCTCATCCCTAGTACACCAGTCTACAGCCGCGAAATAGCAGCGCCGCTCGTTTTGAACGGTTAAACCTCACAACCGACCCAGGTTTGGTCTCCACGGGTGCCAGAGAGTGCGGCAGAGGTGAGAATCACATCAAAAAAGTCGTAGTAGCAGCGGGCGGACAGCGCGGCTTTCGCGCCGCAAAAGTCAGCATTGCACAGTTACTGTGTACACCAGTCTACAGCCGCGAAATAGCAGCGCCGCTCGTTTTGAACGGTCAAACCTCACAACCGACCCAGGTTTGGTCTCCACGGGTGCCAGAGAGTGCGGCAGAAGTGAGAATCTCATCAAAAGCGTCGTAGCAGCAGCGGACGGCCAGCGCCGCCTTAGCGCTGCAAAAGTCAGCATTGTACAGATACTGTGCGCACCCGTCTGCAGTCTTGAAATAGCAGCGTCGCTCGTTTTGCCACGCCAACGCTCGCTACCACTTCAGATTTCGACTCCGCGCATACCAGAGAGCGTGGCAGAAGTGAGAATCTCATCAAAAGCGTCGTAGCAGCAGCGGACGGCCAGCGCGGCTTTCGCGCCGCAAAAGTCAGCATTGTACAGATACTGTGCACACCTGTCTGAAGCATTGCAATGGCAGCGCTGCTCGTCTTGAACGGTTAAACCTCACAACCGACCCAGGTTTGGTCGAAGCTGTTGTCTTATCTACTATGATCGCATAACCGTTGAATTGAATGGTGTCTGAGAGCATCAAAATGCATTAGTCCAAGTGCAACCAACCTAAGCCTAAGGCTTAGAACGTATTAATATGCTTACGGTAACAGACTTTTGTCCAGCAATGTTAGTGAGTACACCGAACTGGACAATTTTTACTAGAGCTACCGTAGTGGTCAAAATAATCATATTTTAGCAATGCGCGTGCGTGCGCGTGCATGTGCGTGAGTAAAGTGAGCACTAAAGGGCATCAGTGAGTGCGCGTGGGTGTGTGGCGATTGCCGATGTGCTGCGGACACCTCCTCTCCTAGAGGCCATGATGTGTACTACATGTAGGTGTCGTCACATATAGACCAAAAGGAGCTGTGCGTTTCGTACGGTAACAACAATGTTCAAAACGACTACGGTTTTGTCAAGAATGTTGTTTGCTTCAGTTTAGGCATACCCTGCGCGGAAACACAGTTGAATTCGCCCCGCGTTCGCAATAGTCTCTGCCTGCGCGGCACAGAAACGTCCAGACGCCCTCGTCGGCGGAATTCGGCTCCTACGCGTTTTTGCTGCCGCGCAGGCGCCTTGGAAATTTGCTCTGCCTGCGCGGCAAACGATCGGCGAAAGCGCCTCCGTATGCGTGACTCGCCGGAAAAAAAGATGCCGATACCAGCCAACGCCTGGCCGAAAGTCTGGAAGCGCAGGCGTGAAAATTCAGAAAAATTGGCGTCCCTGCGCATTTTCATTTTTGGTTCCGCGCAGCAGCAGCAAAAACGAACGGTTTTGCTGTCTGCGCGGAAAAAAGGAGTTTTGGCCAAAAGGCCCCTCAATAGTTTACGCTCGGCGACGCGGCGGACAGCAGCGCGCTGTCAGGCGTCGACCGCCTGAACTGGGGCTACGCGCGGCCATTCGCCGTCGTCCGCGCCCGCCTCGCCGACGCGCTCCGGCCTCCGACCGCCTTCGAGCGCGTCTGGGACGACAGCGGCACGGGCTGGCGTGGCGCTGGCGCCATCTGGCGGATGCGCTGCGAGGCGGGCTACGTCGCGTTGGGCCTCGTGGCGCGCTACGGCCACGCGCCGCCTCCCCTGGACCTCGTGAGCGCGCGCTGCGTTCGCGAGGAGCTGACGCGGCCCTGCGAGACGGGCGTCCTCCTGTACACGGACGAGAACACGGGCGCGACGACAGGTGCGTTCGGGGCCTGGGCCGTCGCCTACGAGAAGGCGGCCGGCGAGACGGAGCGGCCGAGCGGCGTCTGGCCGCGCACCTTCGTCGGCGCCGCCTCCTACTCGGCCGTCGACGCGGCCGTCGCCCAGCCGGTCCGCTGTCTCGACCGCAACAACGTCGAGGAGCGCACCTGCCGCTTCACCATCGACACGTGTGCCTTCGACTGACGAGCTACCGGTAGCAACTGCGTGAATCGGTTCATTTTCATGGACGGGCGTGATCAATGCGGTCGACGTTTCGCTGACTGTCTTCGCTTGGCACATTTGGGTGACCGCTCGCTCAGATATTACACAGAAACAGAGGATAGCACAATGAGCCGATTTACTGCACAATCAGCCGATTTACTGCACATTCAGCCGAATTACTGCACATTCAGCCGAATTACTGCACAAAACCGGAATAATATACTGAACACATTTTTACTGCACAAATCGTATTTTTTTGCTGCACATTACTTTAATTCCCTTTTTAAGCTGACTGATTGACAATCTGACTGACTTTTAATTGACAAATTTTTGCAGTTCTTAACCGAGCTGAACACACTTGCTCTATCTTTGCCGAGTTAGTTGTTTGTATCGCTTCGCTTGTAGTGGTAGTAGCTAGCGATGTCACCAAAAATTGCTGATGAATTATTTTTTTAATTTTTAACTATTAAAAAATTCCAAATAATTTTTTATTTAATTTTTAATTATTAAAATATTCGAAATGATTTTTTATTTAATTTTTAAAAGTTAAAGAATTCTCAAGAATTATTTAAATTATTTAATTAACTAATTTTTTAACTGGGTATTTTTAAAGTGTGCATTTGGGCTGCATGTACATACTTCTGTGGTAGCATGCATGCATGCAAGAATGCAACAAATCCATGCCCGTCACCTTGGGGCTCCTGTGAGGTCATCTACTGTAAGGTGGATGACCCCAGTACACCTTCTTCAAGAGCAAGCAAATCTTCATATGAAGTGGACTCCTACACATTGAGGAGAAGAGAAGTATCTGATGCGGTGCGCGCATGGCAATGCACTATGCATGTCACGTCTCAATGAAGTAGACCCTTGAATTAAACTGCCGAGCGAACTTGAATTTACCAATGTGTCAATTGAGCTGTAAGACGAGGCTGAGTGTGAGATGGGGACTTAGGATTTGTGATAGAGAGTTTTTGTGGCTACTTACGCGCACAATGTTGCGCACACTCTCACACACTCACTCACACTGACTGTCCAGCACACAGATTACTTCATTATACCTGACTAATTTCAATGTACAGCGTCATATGTCATGTGCTAAGAACACCACTTCCTTCCATTCCAATGTTTGCAATGGATGAGTCCATTCTAAAACCTACTGAAATGATTACAAATGAACACACCCTCCACTGAGTGTGACAGGACTGAAAGGAAAGACAATAAATTTGATAGCAACAAAATGCCAATGATGATATGGTTGTCTAGGTAGCAAAATGAACACCACTAATCGATGGGAAAAGACAAACTTGCCATGAACTACTTGAAAAGTCTGTTAAAAAATCAATTTTTTAAGCGTGTAATTAAAAAATTGTTAAAAAAGTATTGCAGAGAATTATTTATTTAATTTTTAACTTTTAAAAAATTCCAAATAATTATTTATTTAATTTTTAATAAAAAATTCTGCATAACAGAATTATTTTTTTAACAATTTTTGTTTTTTAATGTACTTAAAATATTATTTTGAATTATTTAATTAATTAAATTTTTATTTTTGGTGACATCGCTAGTAGTAGCTCTTGTTTCTATTTTCTGGTACACAAATGCAAAACGCTGAAATAACATTAACTGCACACTTTCGATATTCGTAAGGGAGTACGATACTGCGTATCTCCCATTCACTCCGAACTAAATTCTATTTGGTTGCCGTCCAACAGGGGCGAATACCGTAACTGCGGCCGCAGTGTAGGTTTGGGGGGACGAGCGAGTTTAGAAAAGCCGAAGTCCGGAGGGGTGGGCGACAAAGCGAAGTGCAGAAAGAAGGGCAAATGGTACAGAATGCCTCGTGGAACGCCAAGCAAGGCGAAATCGTCCTGCGGAACATGTAGTCGCTACCGGGAGGCGGTCGCATGAACACAAAACCGCGCGCGTGTGTGTGTGTGTGTGTGTGTGTGTGTGTGTGTGTGTGTGTGTGTGTGTGTGTGTGTGTGTGTGTTTGTTTGTTTGTTTATTTATTTGTCGAAGCACGGTGTACGACATTACAAAGGCACACAGGCGAAGCACAGCAGTGAGCGAATCATGGGTACACTTGTGTCACAACAAACAAAGCACAAATGACCACAGTTAGCAAATAGGAGGGAGGGAAGTGCAACGCCCGCCGACTGTTTACATTATCGCGTGCGAGACATGGCTAGGTGACACCAACAAGGTGAGTTTAAAACCTAACCATTTAGGAATTGGGAAAGGTTTTCCTTTAGAAGTTTATGTTTAAATGTAATTATAGTTTTGGAGTTGACCGTTCCTTCCGACAAGGCATTCCAAGCAGCGTGTGTGTGTGTGCGTGTGCGTGTGTGTGTGTGTGTGTGTGTGTGTGTGTGTGTGTGTGTGTGTGTGTGTGTGTGTGTGTGTGTGTGTGTGTGTGTGTGTGTGTGTGTGTGTTGCAGCGGTGTTGATCGTTCTGCAAAAATTGTTGCCACTTTGCAATGGATTCGAAAGTCAGTAGCAGTTCCCATCACCTCTCACTTTGTGTTCCTGGGCATTTTCTTCAGCCGGGTCCACATGTTGGCGGTGGTACTGAAGTGCAGAGTGTCTCTCTGCTGATAACCTCCCACGCCGGAGCCCCCAAAGATGTAGAGACTCTGCTTGTAGACCGCGGAGGCGGAGAATGCTTTGGCGATAGGCATCTCTTGCGAGAGACGACTCCACCAGTTCCCGGCAAACGAGTAGACGTAACAGACCTTTGACAGCTCATACTTGGCATTTTTGCCTCCGCAAAAGTAGGTAGAATCGGCCATCTGAATGAACTCAGCAGATCTTATGTACCACTTACTGTAAACCCTATAGTTCTCTCCCCGGTGGATAATTGTTTCGTTAGAGCCATAGGAGGGGGGAGGGTGCAATTAGCGATGTCACCAAAAATAAAAATTTAATTAATTAAATAATTCAAAATAATATTTTAAGTACATTAAAAAACAAAAATTGTTAAAAAAATAATTCTGTCATGCAGATTTTTTAATTAAAAATTAAATAAATAATTATTTGGAATTTTTTAAAAGTTAAAAATTAAATAAATAATTCTCTGCAATATTTTTTTAACAATTTTTTAATCACACGCTTAAAAAATTGATTTTTTAATAGACTTTTCAAGTAGTTCATGGCAAATTTGTCTTTTCCCATTGATTATTGGTGTCCATTTTGTCTACCTCTACCACCATGTCATTATTGGCATGTTGTTGCCATCAAATTTATTGTCTTTCCTTTCAGTCTCTGTCACACTCAGTGGAGGATGTGTTTATTTGTAATCACTTCAGTAGGTTTTAGAATGGACTCATCCATTGCAAACATTGGAATGGAGGGAAGTGGTGTTTTCCGAAAACCGCAAACCGTATAATTAGCCCCCCGGGGGCTAATTTTTTCGTTCGAGCTCTAGGAGGGTGTATAATTATAGGGGGGGCTAATTATAGGGGGGGGGCGTATCACCTGGATGTGGCGCTGAGTGGGCAGTTGGGTGGGCAAAAAGGCGCGTGGAGGCGATTTTTAAGGGAAAAAGGCGCTGTGCACACACGTTGGTACACTCTAACACACTCTCACACAGTCTCACATGCACATACGTGTACATACATACACATACGCGACCATACATACACCCAGACATGGAAACATGTGCCTTTTAGACGATGGTTCATTTAGGGGGGGGACGTAATTATAGGGGGGGGGGGGGCTTATTAACTCAAAGTGGTCTTGGGAGGGTGTATTATTATAGGGGGGGGGCTAATTATAGGGGCGGGCTAATTATAGGGTTTACGGTATGACGCTGTACATTGAAATTAATCAAGTATAATGAAGTAATCGGTGTGCTGGACGGTAAGTGTGAGTGAGTGTGTGTGCAACATTGTGCGCGTAAGTAGCCACAAAAACTCTCCATCACAAATCTTAAGTCCCCCACCCCACACTCAGCCCCGTCTTATAGCCCAATTGACACATCGGTAAATTCAAAGTTCGCTCGGTAGTTTAATTCAAGGGTCTACTTTATTGAGGCGTGACATGCACAGTGCATTGCCATGCGCGCACCGCACCGCATCAGATACTTCTCTTCTCTTCAATGTGTAGGAGTCAACTTCATATGAATACTTGCTTGCAATTGAAGAAGGTGTACTGGGGTCCTCCACCTTACAGTAGGTAGATGACCTCACAAGAGCCCCAAGGTGATGGGCATGGATTTGTTGCATTCTTACATACATGCATGCTACCACAGAAGTATGTAAAGGGTGTTTTTTTTAAATTATCACATTTCTTTTTTGAGTAACTTTCGTTTCCTTTGTCGGATTGTTATGAAATTTGGAACACTTATACACAAGAATCGTCTGAAAAAAGAATCGTCGAATTCGATTGAGGATTCCGAGAGTTATGGCGCTCCAAATCAGATGTCGCTTTTTGGGCGCGAACAACCTGGGCCGTTGGGTTGGTATGGAGTGGGGGAGGGCGGATGGAGAGGGGGCGGTTTCAGTCGAGCAGCAGCAGAGAATACTGTGCGCCGACCGTATTAGACGAGCTGCGCCAGCCAAAAGCAAAGTTTGGCGTTTGAAATTTGGCATACAGTACTGGATAGTTACGATTCAAACGATTTAGTTCGTAAAATCCGCCCAAAAAGCGACATCTGATTTGGAGGGCCATAACTCTCGGAATCCTCAACCGAATTTGACGGTTCCTTTTTCAGACAAAATCCCAAAGTCTTTAGCATAAGTATTCCAAATTTGATAACGTTCCGACAAAGGAAACAAAAGTTATTCAAAAAAGAAATGTGATAATTTAAAAAAAACACCCTATACATGCATCCCAAATGCACACTTTTAAAATACCTAGTTAAAAAATTAGTTAATTAAATAATTTAAATAATTCTTCAGAATTCTTTAACTTTTAAAAATTAAATAAAAAATTATTTCGAATATTTTAATAATTAAAAATTAAATAAAAAATTATTTGGAATTTTTTAATAGTCAAAAATTAAAAAAAATAATTCATCAGCAATTTTTGGTGACATCGCTAGGTGCAATTATAGGGGGGGGGCTAAACAAGGGAACGGGGCTAACTATGGGGTTTACGGTACTTATTCAGGCAGATACGCGCAACATGCTGGTGCTCGCAAGGCGTGGTCGAGGCGTATGTGTCACTGATACCGGTACACATACCATAACTTCTCCAATAGTACCTGGGCGCCATTTGCAACCTTCTGCTACTGAGGACAGAATATGTTAGCGGATCATTACTACGTATAAGAAAGTCATTGTTGGAGGTTTTGCGGTATTAGAAGGGTATCATATCAGAACACTGAGTAGTATTTTTGTGCTTTGAATTGCACAACACACACACCACACACACATTTTTTTTAAAGGAAAGCATTTCTAAATGCTGATTCACAATTTACAGTCTTCCCGTCGGTCTCGGTCTCGGTCTTTCCATGCCAAACAGCGAAGACGGAGACCGAGACCAAGACGGACGGGAAGACGGTTTGTGAGTCAGCCTTTACCAATGACGCCGCCAGCAGCGCCCTCGTTGTTGATCCTCAGCATTTGCCTCACCAGGCGCGCGGGTCTCGGCGCTTCGGCAAAACACGAGCCATCGTAGAGCAGGGGAACGCACGAATCGTTCTGCCCGCCAGCGATGATGGTCAGACCCTGATAGTGACCGGCCACGTGGTTGTATCGCGGCGGCATGTCGCTGCGAAGGATTCGACTTTGCATGGTGGAGGGTTCCAGCTCCGCCACGTCTCGAGCGTTGTCTCCCCATCCGCGGAAGGTGAGAATCACCGCGTTCGACGCTCAAGAAAGCGACGCAGTTGTGCAGTGTGATAGTCGAACGTTTTGTTTAGTATACTTATCGTTAATTGAAATTTTTATTAAAATTACATAATTATAATTGTGAAATTTCAATTGAGGTGTTCTTGTTCATTCTTTTACAGGCAGCTGAAAACACTCTGCGTTGTAAACTCAGCAAAAGGAACCCGCTTGCTGAGTATGGACGCCTTTTGCCGGCGTACGGCATTTGCCTGCAACATACATCTATATTACTAAAGCACAATGTTTGTCTGTGTGTCTGCAACGCAGCCCAGAGAGTTGTGCGGGATGGATTGAGCTGAAATTTTGTATGAAGCTTCCTTGCCACATTTCACCGTCAAAATAAGAGTGGCACTTCTGAAACTACCGTAATCCGTGAGTTATGCAAATTTTGCATATGTGTTTGATCGAATTTGAGAATTCAGTGTCAATTCTGCTTGGGACATATGTAATCGACCGTGCTGATCACGAATATCACATCCGTTTTTCAGTGCGATACCGTAATCACGAGATATAGCATTATCCTTTTCTACAGTAGTATGACTGTTTGTGGGTTCTGTCTGCAATGCAGCACAGAGTTCTGCTGGATGGATTGAGCTTGGGCAGAAATTTTGTATAAAGTGTTGCACATTTTACCATCAAAATAAGAGTGGCACTACTGAAGCTATCGTAATCCATGTGTTATGCAAATATAAATAAATTATATGATAATACAGCACATTTTATGTGTGCTTCTGACTTATCAGAGGTGTTTAGAAAGCAGATCTGTACAGATCGATGGTGTAGTGGTTATGATGTCCGTTACTTTTCTGGAGGTCCTGGGATCAAACCTCTGCCATAAAAATACTCTTTTTTGTTTATAACTTTTTTGTTTTACACATGTTTATGCTATAAAAACTTCGAACTTTTTACTATTTTTTTACTTTGTTTTAAAGGTGTTAACACTATAAAAACTTGTATTACACGCACATGCACGCACGCACGCACGCGCCCACGCGCACGCACGCACGCACGCACGCACGCACGCACGCACGCACGCACGCACGCGCACTCGTGCACGCACGCACACACACACACATGGACACGGACACGCGCACGCACGCACGCACGCACGCATGCACGCACGCACGCACGCACGCAAGCAAGCACGCACGCACGCACGCACGGACTCGCGAGTGGGCGCATGCACCCATGCGCGTGTATGTGTTAGCGTTTCAGTGGTGCGTTGTTTTAGTTTCTCTTGGCGTTGAGCACTGATCGTCGACACATTTTAAACGTAATAAATGAAATATTGTGGTGCGTTTCGCCTGGGCCAATGGCCCAATGAGCTTGGATTTCCCCGAAAAAGAAAACGGCTGAAAACAATTGATGCGTCCGCGTCCGCTGCTGCGTCCGATGAAAACTTTCTTGATTTTAGGCTTTGCTTAGGCTTAGTCAAGACTTTGCTTAGGCTTATGCTTAGGCTTTGATTTGGCTTAGGCTTATGCTTCGCTTAGGCTTAGGTTTCGCTTACGTTTCGGGTGCAGCGGACGCGGACGCAACAATTGTGTTTTGCCAAAAAAACGACGTAAGGAAGACTCAAACCCAAGCCCGCCGAAAAACGCCCGCCCACGGCGCGCCGGAAGGGAATCGGAAGCGTCGGACAGCGATCCTAGCTTAGAGCAGGTCCAAAGGCCTTGCACAAGCAGGCAGGATGAGAGCGCCGCTTTGGCAAGTCGCTCAAAGAGGAAGAGAGGCCATTCACAAATTTCGACGAGTTCTACAGAGCGGTCAAGGAGCTTCAGAAGAAATGTATTATTTAGTTTTGCAATGGCGCTCAAATGTTGAGCGGTTCAATTATTTATAGCAGCCTACCGAGCAGTGGGCGGCGCATGCACAAGCGGATCGGGAAGCTGCAGCACTGCGCCTGCAGATCACGATGCATGAACATATGTGAGCAACCATGCAGATTACAAAAAAAGCCAATTATTATTAGCTGGCTCTGAAGGGCTTATTAAAACAATTAGTCTGCTGCCACTAAATATGGGATTTATGGTGTCTGCTAAAGATGGTATTGTGCCAAATTTTTACTATCGAATGTAATGACTGGAGATGTAATGACGCATTAATAAAGCGTTACAACAAAAAAAAGGTAAACTGTTTTCCTGTATTGCAGAAGTGCATTGGTTGCATTGGTTGACTTCCCTTGGCTTTTGCTGCAGCACTTTACAGATTCGTCATTGTTGCTTTTCAACTGAGCATTTGCAGCATGATTTTATGACACATTGTATTGATGATGAGTCATCACAGAGGACATGAAAATATTAATATTGAACCACTTTGGAGCACTTTGCAAGCAGGAGTCCTGAGTTGAAGCGGTAGTATTACTAAAGCACAATGTCTGTCTGTCTGTCTGTCTGTGTGCAACGCAGCGCAGAGAGTTGTGCTGGATGGATTGAGCTGAAATTTTGTATGAAGCTTCCGTGAGAAACTTCACCGTCATTTAAGGGCCGGATTTGCGATAGCTACCGTAATCCGCGAGTTATGCAAATTTTGCATACGTGTTTGATCGAATTTGAGAATTCAGTGTCAATTCTGCTTGGGACGTATGTAATCGACCGTGCTGATCACGAATATCACATCCGTTTTTCAGTGCGATACCGTAATCGCGAGATATGGCAGATTGAATATGCAAATTGCGCTTGATCGAATTTGAGAATTCAGTGTCAAATCTGCTTGGGATATGTGTAATCGACCGTGGTGATCACGAATCTGGCATTTGTTTTCCAATCTGCTACAGTAATGACAAGATATAGCATTATCCTTTTCTACAGTAGTATGACTGCAATGCAGCACAGAGTTCTGCTGGATGGATTGAGCTTGAGCTGAAATTTTGTATGAAGCTTGCTTGGCACATTTTACCATCAAAATAAGAGTGGCACTACTGAAGCTATCGTAATCCATGCGTTATGCAAATATACATACCTGAATTATATGATAATACACCACATTTTATGGGTGCTTCTGACTTACCAGAAGTGTTTAGAAAACAGTTCCGTACAGATCAATGGTGTAGTGGTTATGCTGTCCGTTACTTTTCTGGAGGTCCTGGGATCAAACCTCTGCCACAAAAATACTTGTAACTTTTTTGTTATAACTTTTTTGTTTTGCACATGTTTATGCTATAAAAACTTTGAACTTTTTAGTATTTTAATACTTTGTTTTACAGGTGTTAACGCTATAAAAACTTGCACGCACATGCACGCACGCACGCCAAGCTCGCAGACACGCACGCCGAAAAGCACGCATGCAGGCACGCACGCACGCACGCACGCACACGCATGCACATGGACATGGACACGTGCATGCACACACGCGCACGCTCGATCGCACGCACGCATGCACGCACACACGCACACACACATGGACGCACCCACGCAGGCACGCGCACTCATGCACGCACGCACACACACACATGGACACGGACACACGCAAGCATGCACGCTCGCACGCACGCACGCACGCACGCACGCACGCACGCACGCACGGACTCGCGAGTGGGCGCATGCACGCATGCGCGTGTATGTGTTAGCGTTTTAGTGGTGCATTGTTTAAGTTTTTATTGGCGTTGAGCACTGATCGTTGACGCATTAAACGTAATAAATAAAATACTGTGGTGCGTTTCGCCCGGTCCAATGGCCCAATGAACTTGGCCCAATGGCCCAATGGCCCAATTTTCCCGAAAAAGAAAGCGGCTGAAAACATTTCATGCGTCCGCGTCCGCTGCTGCATCCGATGAAAACTTTCTTAATTTTAGGCTTTGCTTAGGCTTAGTCCAGACTTTGCTTAGGCTTATGCTTTGGCTTTGATTTGGCTTAGGCTTATGCTTCGCTTAGGCTTAGGCTTAGGCTTAGGCTTTGCTTACGTTTCGGACGCAGCGGACGCGGACGCAACAATATGCTTTGCCAAAAACGACGACGTAAGGAAGAAACAAGCCCAAGCCCGCCGAAAACCGCCCGCCCACGGCGCGCTGAAATGGAATCGGAAGCGTCTAACCGCAATCCTAGCTTAGACCAGGTCCAAAGGCCTTGCGCCTGCAGATCAAGGTGCATGAACATATGTGAGCAAGCATGCAGATTACAAAAAAAAACAATTATTATTAGCTGACTCTGAAGGACTGATTAAAACAATTAGCCCACTGCCTATATGGGATTTATGGTGTGTCTGCTCAAGATGGTATAGTGTCAAATTTTTACTATCGAATGTAATGACTGGAGTTGTAATGACGCAAGAATAAAGCGTTGCAACAAAAAGGGTGAAATGTTTTCCTGTATTGCAGAAGTGCATTGGTTGCATTGGTTGACTTCCTTTGGCTTTTGCTGCAGCACTTTACAAATTCGTCATTGTTGTTTTTAAACTGAGCATTCGCAGCATGATTTTATGACACATTGTATTGATGATGAGTCAATACTGAGGACATGAAAATATTGATACCTTATCACTTCTGAGCACGTTTTGATGATGAATGACAAACGACAAAAGAGATGAAAGGTTTCTCAGATATAGCAACAATCTCTGCCTATTCTCGCCCCCAACCCCCCATTGGTCATTGAGCTACTCGACCATTGGGGGCCTCTGGGCGATATAATATTTTCGGGCTCTCCCATTCGCTCCACCCCCCCCCCCCCCCTTGCATCGGTTCGTGGTCTTCTTTGTGTGCGCGTTTTGTGCGTGTTTCGGATTGTTCGTGTTGAGTTGCGAGAGCAAAACGTTTTTGAACATACACCACATACAAACAGACACACCGAAAAGCCTATGCTCTCCCCCTCCCCCATTGCCACATAGCATCACCACAGAAAATAAAACAAAACTTCTGCAAATGAGTCTCAGCGCATGTCTCCAATTTACGTCGTGGGTGTGTTGATATGAAATTTATTTAAAACAGAGTGGGTGTTACAAGCAATTCTTTAGTATTTATGCAATTGCGTTGGTTGACATGCATTGGCTTTGGTTGACATGCATTCCAACAATTTGCAGTTTCATCATTGCAGTCATTCATCATTGTACAAGTGCGTATTCTCAACATTATTTTATTTCATGAGACAAATTGATGTTGAACCACTTTGGAACACTTTGCAAGCAGGAGTCCTGAGTTGAAGCGGCTAGTACATATATACACTCCGTGTTGAGCAATGTACAGGGTGGCGCACCCTAGCTAGACTGGACGCGTTTTCAGAGGGATAATTCGAGCGTTCTCTAACCGATTTACTCCAAACTTCGCACATTTGTAGAGCGCCTGCGCGCGTGCATGCGAAGCGTGCGCGCGTGTGTGCGTGCGCGCGTGTGTGCGTGCGTGCGTGCGTGCGTGCGTGCGTGCGTGCGTGCGTGCGTGCGTGCGTGCGTGCGTGCGTGCGTGCGTGCGTGCGTGCGTGCGTGCGTGCGTGCGCGTGTCGACCACTTGCATCATCATCTGATTCAACCACACGAGGCAGTGTGAGCGACCGCAATTCATCCCTAAAGCTCTTTCGTTCTTTCGCATTTCTGGCCGACGGCGTCTTCTCGTTCCCTGTGTCTATGGAATGCGGGTGAACCAGGTGGCCGCGAACGGCGTGCGGTCCGCCAGGCAGTTCGCGGTGGCTGACGCGCCCGCACAGGGCGCCACGGCCGCCATGAGCGAGCGCGCGTGCGCGACAGTCATCTGCCGAGCGCCGATGTTGGCCGCGTTCGGCAGCAGGCGCAGCTGTACGCGTGCGCGTCAGTTGATGATGAGCACGCGACGCGAGAGAGACTCACGCCGCCCCGCTGGCGCCAGACGAAGACGGCGTAGAGGTGGCGCGGATTGGGCGGGACGGGCGGTCCGGGATCCGCGAAGGCGCCCACATTCATGGCGTCGTCGCCGCCGTCCAGAGTGGGGTCGCCCCCGGGCACGTTGTGGCGTAGACTGGCGATTTGGATCTCAAAGCAAGAGGGTTTGCACCGTAAACCACCTAATGAGCTCCTACTACCTAGGTACATAGGTACCGTACTTGCGCTCTAAGAGGTGGGGCAGTTGTGACGGTCACAAAGAAGAGAAAGGGGAGAGTGCCAATTGTGAGGAGGGCCACTCCGGGGGATTACGGAATGCATTGCCTATATGTACGTAAATCTTCTTCTTACTCGATATTTTACAAAGCAGCTTTAAACCAGCGAAACCTGCGCCGCGGCGCGCGTCGGCAGACCCGGAGTTTGCGTGACCTTGACAACGAGCACTGTGAACAGGTCGGTGGTCTGGGTCGTGACGTCGGCCGGCAGGGTCGACACCGGATCCGCAGCCATCTGCGCCGTCTCTCCCCCTGTCGAAATGTCGGTGGTGCCCACTCTCAGCTGAACGGTTTTGCCAAACAGCCTAGCGTGTGTATAGGTACATATATGATCCGATAAGGCCCCGCCAACCACCCGCCATGACTTTACTTGGACGATCAATCTGGGCTTTGGAAATTCTCTGAGATTTGCGCCGGTAAGAGTCTGTTATGGTGCAATTGGCTCAGACATATCGACGCTCCACGATGCGTCAGAAGGGGGGGGGCAAGGATTTCCGCCTTTGCATGTGACTAGTCCGCCGGCTGCGAATCGAAAGACCGGGTCCTGGTCCGAGTGCGGGTCTGGGTCCGGCGCCGCTGTACAACTCGAGCTTCACGCACCCCCAGCTGTCGCGCGGGAATCGGAATCTCTAGGATGTCGCCGATGCGCGTGTCCAGGAAGCGAGCCTCGAAGTCGTCGCCGTCGAAGCGGACGTGGAAGAAGTTGCCGCCGACGGGCAGCAGCTGGACGTTGGCGCTCGCGACGGCGGTCGCCAACGTCGGCGTCAAGGGCTGTCGACTCGCGCGGGCGCAGTCGACGTCGATGCCCGTCAGAGCCGTGGCCGGGTTCGCTCCGTACTCGGCGGCGACCAGTGGCTGGCCGGCGGCCGGGTTGACGGCCGCGACCTGCTGGTACATGAGGACCGCGTAGGTGGTGGCCGGCCCGCGACGCGGACTCGGCGGCACCCAGTAGCCGGCGGTGCCCCTGGAAGCGAGCCCTCGTTCGTCCTTTCACGCGCAGCGAGCGACTGCCCTGCGGATGCGTCGGCAGAGATGGTCAGCGATTCAGTGTCGCCCGACCGCCCTGCGTAGAGTGTCGTCTGCCGGTCTCGATTGATGCTTCAGACATGTTCTGCAGAGGCAAATTGCTATACTCCTCCGCACTGGCCAGATTCTTGAAGAACGCAGTCAGTGGGAGGACTGCCCCTTCGTCGCTGCCCTAGTAGTGATCATGTGATGTCGATAGCAGCACTTGTGCCCGGTTACGTGCCTCTGACAGGAGACATCATGGATAACGGAGCAGCAATAGCGTCGTTTATTCTATAAGGGCCATTGGCTTGGCTCCTGTTCTGTAGTTTCGCTCAAACCAACGACAACAACAACACCCCTCAGCCCGGCCTAGAGCCAATGCCAGTCCAATTCGGCTACGCATTGTACACTCACGTTCGCGTCGTCGGCGAACCGACGTTGCCTCTGCAGACCAGCAGCTTCAGGTCGCGCACGTTGTTGACCGTCAGGTCGGAGGCGCCCACCTCGACGATGACGTAGTAGAAACGGTCGGCGATTTGGAAGTTGAGCTGGTCGGCGGCAGAGAAGCGCACCTGCGTTTCGTTTCGCGTAGTATAAACGGCTGTAAAGGCTGATTTCACAATCAACGGTCTTCCCATCATACGTGTAACCGGGTTTTTGAAGTGGGGGGGGGGGAGGGTCGACGGCCATTCTGGGGGGGGGGGGCGTGGGGGGGCACCCAGATTCGGAGGGTGTCAGAGGGTAAAAATGTGTACCTAAATAGTGTCTAAATAGGCACTTTTTCGTCAAAAATAGGTTAAAATTGACTACAAATAGCGTTATTTAGCTGTTTAGGGTAAAAAAACACTGAAGAAGAAGAAAAATATACACTAATTTTTACAGTTGTAGACAAGTTGGAAAACTTTCGAAAAATTCTGGGGAGGGGGGTTGGGCTGGGGAGGGGTAACATTTGACCTGAGGGGAGGGCAACCACCCCCCTCCCCCACCCCCCAGTTACATCTGGGCTTCCCATCAGTCTCAGTCTTCGGCCTCTATCTTTGCTGTGTGGCATGGAAAGACTGAGACAGAGACCGAGACTGATGGGAAGACCATTAATTATAAATTCTGCCCAGTTAATTCTGCCCAGTTTGGTGTTGGTGGCCGGTGGAGGTATAGACTATAGACCAGCATGAAAAGTACATACAACTTACCGTTGGCTCATTCTTTGTTTGGGCGCGGGTCAGCACGTTGCCCAGGTTGGCCTGTGCACCACTGTCAAAGGTCACCTCGAGCGTGTACTGAAAGTTCTCAAAAGTCAGTCTTCCAGCCGTGCGGTCACCCGGAATGCTGGGATTTGCACCGAATCTGGGCTCATTGCCCACCTGCGGCGATGGAAACACGACCTGAATACGACGCAAACGCGTCATTGCCAAGCCTAAGCGCGACGAAAACGCGACAGAAACGAACCTGCAAGAACCCGTATCTCACGAGCGAGCCGGACTGGTCGGCAGAAGGACAGCGCCGAGCGGGTGCTGGCGCCTGCGGCAGTTCCCCCGTTCGGATGGCGCGACAGCAGAAGCCGACTGGTTGAATGGTCGGGATGTAGGCGGCCGGCTTGAAAAGCTGCGGCGGCTGGCGCCTCTCTGTCACCTCTTCGACCTGAAGAAAGCCGTACTCTTTGCTGTGTGACGATCATACCTAGCACCGCCAGCACTGCATTTCAGGAGAGTGGTGGAGTTGACTAAAACGGCTTCTAGGGCTGACTCGCAAGAACCGCAACCGCAACCCCCCCCCCCCTCTTCCCAGTCCAGGCCACACACAGCACAGAGAGCAGCCAACCCTCTTGGGATCGGTCGCCAGGTCGTTGTCGACAATCCTGAAGGCCTGGCCGTTGCCCGACACGTCGCAGTTGGCCGCTCGCGCGCACGTGTCGCCGAAGCATTCGGCGTCGCTGACGCACACCTGTGGCGGACGGTCGGGAAAGCCCTCGTCGTTGAGGCGGCGCCGGGTGCGGCCCACCGGCACTTGGTTGGCGCCAGGACAGACTGCAACGAGGCCGCTCGTCAAACTCGCTGTCCAACGCCAGTCGTCGCTGTGCGAAGAACTCACTGATCTCAGTGTCCGTCTCAATGGTGCGCTGGCAGCAGACGCCGGTGTTGTACCCAATTTTAGTTCCTACCCAATTCTGGTGCGCACCATTTTTGGATGTCCAATATTACTGCGCACTAAAATTGGACAGTACCTCCGTCTCCCAAAGTTAGTTCCCGTATAGATACTGCTCACGATACATTGCTTCGCACCAAAATTGGACAGTACCTTATTCCCCCAAAAATGGTTCCTTCCAGTTACAGGATGCGCAGCTATATTCTATCGGTTTCGCAAAGGGAAGTAGCAAGTTTTGGCCTCTTCTCATTGTCTGACAACGGCTGCGCTTTGGGTGTGTTGGGTCTGTCAAAACACATTCTTTGTTCAACAGTTGCAACGTACGGAGTAGCAATAAGGGCGATTACACAACAAGAGCGCGCAATGATTCACGTATCTGCGGAATCGCATTTGTCATGATCTGCTGTGTGAGCAAAGAATGTTGCACTTCATAGATACATAACTTTGTTGTCCGCGCGAGGCTTCGACGACGACTTCGCCTTTGGGAACGGTTCGATGTTTTTCGTTGCGAGGCACTTCTGCAGGTGCCGACGCATCTCACTGTTGTCGTAGTTGACGCATCCGAGTTCAGCAATCAGCAACTCCTTTCACTATCTCGAAAGCCGACGCGATCGCGTAGACGCCACAGTCGTGCTGTTCGGCTGGCGCTCCAGAGGCAGAACGTTGACGGCGAGTTTGTTGGTCTGGGGGTCGGCCAGGGGCGCGTACAGTTGCGTACAGGCGCCTCATCTGCCGAATGAGGTCGGCTCTGGGGCGCCCCCTTTGACTGAGACTGTCCGCAATGTAGACGGTGTTGCCAACTGCCGCGGTCAGCACCCAGTGGTTGTTGTTGATGTTCAGAAACTGGACGCCTTCAGCTGAACGGGTTTGTTGTACGTTGTATGAATTGCCATTGTGTGGTTGTTAGAACTTTGCTGCCAACTTTACATTTCTATTTACGCGTCGCTTTACAAACTTAAGGGTGCTGCTTACTTGCGACCGCATTGAAGCCACTGTTGAACAGTCCGTGCGTTGTAGATTGCAGCTGATCTGCGTGGCCCAGTGCCGTGTTGATCAGCTGCCCAGCCAGCGGCGTCCATTATGACGTCATTCAGCCAACCAGAACCTTCCATGATTCCGCGCTCATGATCCGACAATCGATCCAGCGGCTCGAAGCGGGTGCGCTTGGCCGCTTTCGGCGCCTCGTCTGCAGAAGGCGCTGCCTCCGTGACGGATGGGCTCGACAGCGACGCTTCGAAGGGGGGGCACGTCGAGCGCGGCCGTGATTTTGGTGGCTCTGGGGCGTCACAGCCAGTCTGCAGCTGCTTCTGCAGCTCAGGCGACATCGTGCTTGTCGTTGTAGTACTTGGCGTATCTCTGCTGCTCCATCACAATGTTCTCGCGTGCTTTGGAACGCACACCCTGCGCCAGTTTCGTCAGCTGGCCGCAGCTCAGCGCCATCGCGTTCAGCGCCTCCTCGTCGTCCTCGTCGGCGTCAGCGCTTTCTTCCGTCGGCCGACTGCACGCCGAGTTGGCCGTGGGAAGGTCGAGCTCGTGAGGCAAAATCGGCTCACACAGGAACGTCAGCATGAAGGGACTCTGCTTTGTGGAGCGCTTGACGTGCGTCCCAAAAATATGTTAATGGTTTGCAGAATAATTCCTCACATTTCACTAGAGCCTCGGTTTTACCTGTACGCCAACAAAGCGATCCACAGCTTGCGGTCCCAGTCCTTGATGTCGCTGCAGTGTTTCCGCAGCAGGTTGCAGATCGTTCCGTTGAAGGCTCTAGAGAAGTGACATGACTGTCACACAAAAAATTTTCGCATCATGTAATCGCTGTACCAGTAAGTCCATTTGATTGCGGGTGATAGCTGGAACAGAGCCTGTGCTGAATGCTCAGGGAAGAACACAGCAAGTCGTTTAGCCGATTGTTAAACTCGCTCCCTGAACACCATGTTGGTAAGTACATTAGGTGACTTAGTATTAGACACTCTACTTACTAACCGTTCGACCTCACCTCTATCAGTAATGATGTACACTTGGGCACGGAATAGCGAGCTATGACCTCGAGGAAGCAGCCGCAGATGGTCTCTGCCGTCTTGTCTTTTACTGGAAAGACCTCAACGTTCTTCGTCGAGTAGCAGGTCATTGTGAGCAAGTACTTGTTGTGGTTGTCCGTTTCGACCAGCGGCCCAACCAAATCCATGCCTATCTGCAGAGAAAGGAAGCGCATTCAAGACTACCGAAATAGCTACTAAACATGACTCGCATAATAAGCATGCAACCCACTGGGAGAAACCCAAGAGTAGTCACAGCTGCGTGAATGGCTTCTGAGTTCGGGTGACGGCGACAGGCGTGAGGATGTCCTTCTTGCATTTGAGGCTCTGCTGTCGCTGGCACTCGATGCAATTCCGAGCGAAGGACTCGCACTCTTCCTTCATGGGGCCAGGCCAGTAGTAGCTGCGTGCCACGTTTAACTGCAACCTGCGCACTATCGCACCCTGTCATTGTTCTTAATGCTGTATACATAAATAGTAATTTAAAAGTGTTATGTAAATACCGCAAATGCTTACGTGGCTTGCTGACCCATGTGCAAATGGTTCTTCGCCAAGACGTCCTGCTTCTCGTGAGGCAAGACGACACGCCGCGGCTTGCCATTGCCGACTTTGCCCCGATGGGAGTCCGCCTTGTCGTTGCCGACGTAGAAGAGAGTCTCGTGGCCGCGCTCGTCCGTCTCCACCACGTACAACTTGGCGCGGACGACGAATCCCTGGCGTTCCACTTTGTATCGCGCTCTCAACTCGTTGACTGCAATTGTCCGTGTAGAGATGAGACACGCTTCCAAATCAGAATAACGTTATCTGAGCACTTACCATTGGAGGTTTTGAGGTTAGCGATCCTCGGTGGGATAGAATGTAAAGGCTTGCCGTCTTCTCCCTTTCTGTGGTAGAGAAGAATTTCATTGTGTACGATGTAATCCATTCCGCAAACCAATTTCCGCAAATATGATCCGCTACTTTGCGTGCGCGTGTGGATTGGCTTCTCCATCCAGGTTTATCTGATCTTGCCATCTCCCTATGCTCCCAGTCCACGCTACCTTCACAGTTTGAGACCGATACGCAATGCGTACCACGCGCACAAGAATTGGACAGACCCTTTCTGTTCAATCGTGGTGCGCACCACGATTGGATGGCCCCCTGTTTTGGTGCGCACCAAAATTGGGAGGAACCAAAATTGGATACAGCACCGGCCGCTCGGAAGGACCGCAGGTCGCGAGGGAGTCCGCCGCCCGCCGGCGCTGGCAAGCTGACCCTCTGGCCGAGGGCGCCCAAACTGAAGAAGTGGTAGGGCGACAGGAGCGTGTTGCAGTAGAGCCGGACCCTGCCGTTGAGGCCGCCGTTGCAGCTGAAGTCGTTGGGCCCGAAGCCCTGCGTCGTCATGGTCCGCGAGACGCTGGGGTTGCAGAGCATGGCGTTGGGGAAAGGCGCCGTGTTGCTCTGGACACGGAAGTTTCTGTCCACCGGCGCCATGTAGTCGGGGCAAAAGGTGTAAGGTGCTGAAAAAATCAGATTCACGTATTTCTGGTGAGTGCTTGCTTGCTCAGAATTGACCGACTGTACCAAAAGCTGGAACGATTGAGACGCAGAGAAACACCGCCAAAGCGAACTCAGCCATCATTGCTGACAAATCACTTTATCGCCACGAGGGCAATATGCCTTGCGAATGCAGTAGTGCAGTGCGTAGAGCGAGTAAGAGTAAAGGTGTTATGGCGCGCTCGAAAACGGACGAAAGGCCAGCTGGTCAAACGCAAAGTCTCTACGGTTTTGATTTGTTGATTGTCATACTCGAGAACGACTCAATTTGCGAGATTTCGTTTTGAAATTCTCCCCGCGCTCATTTCGTTCTTTCCGAGAGTGTGCTTGCGCAGCCGGCTAGGCGAGAATCGTAGGAAAACTGACGATGGGCGGATTTCCCTGAATCGCCTGACGGTGCTGATTTGAGCTTTGGATATGATCGCATTATGCACGTATGTATGTATGTATCATCATCATCATCACACTTCGCTGATTGTACGAAACCGGAAGTCCAGCGCCTGTCAAAGCTGAGCGACCGCTGCTCTACGCAGCCAAGAATTCACTCTGGAAAATTGTGCGGCCATTCGTTCAGGACTATTCGATCCACCACTCGTGGACAGACAGACAGGCAGACAGACAGACAAGCACGCACATACAGGCGGACACATGTGCTTTCTATGCATATACGCGCACACATGAACGGCGCGTGTTGACGATCGAGCTATGTGACAGGGCGCAAATGAAGGCGCCGTCGTGTCAGCTTTCGAGCGCGTTCCGCTTTATGGGCTGCGAGGCCTTCACTCATGGCTGTTGGTATTGCCCCCCCCCCCCTCGGCAGTGTGCGCGTGTGCGCGGCGCCATAAAGCGAGAAGCGAGGCGCCGCTACGCCCTTTCCCTTTCAGTTCAGCAGGACCGCTGAGAGAGCCGGTCCGCTCGTTTTTCGTTTATCATCAAGGCGGCGCCCCCACACGCTCGTGCCGTTGCGGTTTTTGCATGCCCCCCCGGTGAGTGGGCGAGAAATCGTTTCTTTGATAACTGATAAGCCGCCGTCGCTGCCCACTTGTTCAGGTAAAAGCTAAAAATTGCGAACAGTTTTGTGGCATCGAGCAGACGCAATAGCAGCTGAGAAAAATGTCGACGACGACGAAGAAGACGGTGACGACGACCAACAAGGATGGAGGGAAGGTGTCGACTACGACGACCACCACTACAGTGCGTGCGTGCGTACGGGCGTGTGAGCGTGCGTGCGTGTAAGTGTGCGTGCGTGCGCGCGCGCGTATGAGCGTGCGTGCCGGTGAGCGTGCGTGCGTGCGAGCGTGCGTGCGTGCGGGTGAGCGTGCGTGGTTGCCGTCGCATCGTCTCGTCTGGACGCCTCCCCTCTCCTTAGGAGCATCGTTCTATCGGCGGGCGCGTCGTCACGGAGAAGGTGACAACCACCACTTCCGGGGGCGGTGAGAATTCCCACCACCACAAAGAGAAAGAGAAAAAGGACAAAGACAAGAAAGACAAAAGCGGCGGCGGCATGCTAGGCTGGCTGAAGGGCGGCAAGAAAAAAGAGCGGTCTTCCTCCAGTTCCTCCGACGAAGAGAGTTCAAAGAAAGGAACTGTCGTTGCGAAGAAGGGTGGCGATTCAAGCAAAGGAAAGGTCGACTTGGACGACTTCAGGAAGAAGGTAACATATGTATGTAGGTACATGTACATGTAGTTACTTTCAACACAGACAGTCACGTGCACATGTGCGTACTTGGCAGCCATGCATGTAAGAAGAAACGTGCGTGCACGTGACGCATAAAGCGTTGTTACATTACTGATACTGATCAAACGATCACCACGAATGCCCGTTCTTGTCTGCAGGTGTACTACGTACATGGCAATCAATCGCTACACCACCATAAAATTACCGTAACCAACGCATCGTTCTGCATGCAATCCGCAATCCTTCTCCAACTAGACATTGTAATATTCCCCAGCACACTAAAAATAGAATCTCATCTCTGTCAGTCCCCGGAAATTGTTGCACGTTATTAGGCGCTCGCATTTCACAACGAGAAGCGCAAGGCGCATGGTGCCTCTCCTCTGAAGCTGAGCGGCGAGCTGAACAAGTACGCGCAGGAGTGGGCCGAGACGATCGCCAAGACGCGCTCCTTCAAGCACCGACCCAACCCCAAGTACGGGGAGAACATCTACTATGGGATGAACAGCCGCGGACTGTCCGGTGAGCGCTGCAGTTGTGCCGCTGAGAATTAGGGAAACGCGGGAGTTACAGTAAGAAACAATTCCCAGCGACCGACCCAATGGAGAGCTGGTATGGAGAACTGGCCAACTACGACTTTTCGAAGCAGGGCTTCGCGCAGAACACAGGTTGCAAATGAAGGCGTTAAAATTTCTAATAGATAGCGATTTTTTTTTCAGGACACTTCACACAGATGGTGTGGCGCGACAGTCGAGAGGTGGGCTTCGGCATGGTGATGCCCAAGGAGGACACCATGTTCGTCGTCGCCAACTACGACCCTCCAGGCAATGTGGTGGGACGCTATGAAGAAAACGTGCACAAGAAGAAGTAGGGTCACACAGTCTTCCTTCCACTCGCACTTTTGATGAAAACGTTATGATGTAGTACAGGGATTTACTAGTCGGCCTCTTATCGGTTGCTTGGTGGCGCCTGGACTGGAACGCTGTTTAAACCGAGTTTACGCCAGCCTCGTTACAGTGCACAAAGCCGTGTAGCCGAGACGACTTTGTGTGCTCTGCATACATTCCATTACAAAAATTGCTTTGGGTCGGTTCGAAACAACAACAACAACACAACAATGACAGATGAGGCGTGACTGCCAAGAACTTAAATGCATACCTAGGTATCTTTGGAATCTTGAAGACCGCCACCTAGTGAGCCTGACGTTGTGCCAAACCAACAAGTTTTGCTTTGGGTTTGGACGCAAGTCAGGCACAAAAGGGGACCGTCGTCAACTGAGCTGAGCTTCCTGGATTCCCTGCTGCTGTCAGATGTGCTCTGAGCTGGCCCAGTGCAGGGGTAGCCAGAGAGACTGTGATACAGAGCTGAAAAGTGGATCAACAGCTCCCTCCAGCTGCCCCGGCATGGGGGAAATGGTCTTTGGAAAACCGAAGCGCCGTCTCGCCAGTACCGATGTGCATGCTCTTTGCCGCGGAGGCATGCAGCGCATTGCAGCATCCAGCACAGACGTGACGGCACACGGTCGCCACTGACTGAGTTGAGCGTCCCTGGGAGAGTGGATGTGCTCCCGGTGTGGACGCCTCGCGAAGCCACTTACCGCGGTGCAGAGCCACTGACCCAGACAACGACTATTGAATGGAAAATAGGCTAAAAGGAGGAAGGGTTTTGGAGGAGTTGGTTGTGAATGGTTGTGGTTGACGGTTGCAACGCTCCTCGCTTTTATGCGCGACGCGACTCGCCACAGCGGCTCCCCAGGAAGCGATCTGATTTGCGCCCCTACGTCGGCTGCGCTGCGTGCGCCGCGTGCGGCCCATGCGGCTTGTCGGACAATCGTCAAGGAGGGGGTCGCCTTCGGTTGACTGGTTGAGATTACGGACCAAAGATAAAGAAACCTCAGGTGGCCAGATCCACTGGGAGAGAAACCGGCCCAACACTCGGAAGGAACACTGCGGGAGATGTAATAAGCTGGACAGATGAACGGGCAGCAAGCAACGCAACGGCCAAGTTATAGATGTCGACGTCTGCAGAATCGCTGGCGCTACAATGTCTAAGAAATGCGTGTCGCCTGATGTCGCCTTGGGACCGCATCTCACGTAGGGCTGCCTGTCGATTTTGTAACGTTTTCAACTCTATTTATTTTATTTATTTATTTATTCCCAGCAAGCACGTACACGCTGTACACCATCGACGACAACGGATGGAACACGAGATACCGCGACACCACGAGACACCGCGACACGATACAACGATCACAGAACGACGCGACACCATGTACATGCCACTGGAGGGCAAGGCTACGCCAGGCGAGGGCGATTTCAGAGCCTAACCCTTAAATAAGCATATAGATTTTCTTTGTTGAGTTTGCTTTTGAAGGACTGAATAGAGGGGTAGGCTACCGTACCAGCTGAGAGGCTATTCCAGACTGCGACCACTCGGTTTGAAAAGAAGAATTTTCGATAGTTGGTACTGAAACGAGGATGGGCGAGTTTGTATTGGTGGCCCCTAGTGGAAAATGAAGGCGCGAAAGAAAAGTAATCCTCAAACCGTAAAGCAACATGACGGTGGATGATTTTATAGACATGAACAAGGTCTGCTTGCAATCGACGCAGTTCAAGCGGTTCAATGTTGGTGGCAATGAGACGCTGAGGATAGGATAGGGCACCCATTCCAGGCAGGAGGCGAGTAAACCGACGTTGAACTGACTCAAGAGCATCGATGCTGCACCCTTGAGATGGGTTCCAGGCTGGAGAAGCGTATTCGAGGCGGCTGCGTACAAGCGTTTTGTAGAGCTGGATAAGGAAGTTTCTGTTTCTGACTGCAAAGCTGTTGAAGAGCATGTTAACCTTAGCTGACGCCGTGTGAGCAACACTTCTGCAGTGCTCCTTGAACCGCAGATCTGAGCTGACAACAACTCCCAAATCACGAATGCAGTCTGCTGTCCTGAGCTGCTCTCCATTTATGTAGCTGTAGTTGTGCTTTCTACGCATTCCGAGATGTAGGAGTGAACATTTGGTAATCGCTAGCGTAAGTTGGTGCATTTCACACCACGCTTGCACCCGGTCCAAATCTGAAGTCCATGCTTCTATCCATTGCAAGATCTGCCCTCTGACACCGTAGTGACTAAGCTTTTGCAGTAATTTTGCATGGCTGACAGTGTCAAAAGCTTTCGCGATGTCCATATAGGCGACATCCACAGGCCTAGCCCATCTAATTCAGTCGACCAATCACGCAGGCACTCGAGCAACTGACTTGTCGTACTGTTAGCTGAAAGGAAACCATGTTGCGCTGGGGAGATAATCCTGTTCTCATTGAAGTGCGCGAGCAGCGCGCTCTTCACTAGCTTCTCAAGAGAGCGGCATACTGAGCTGGTTATGCTAATAGGGCGGTAATTTGCTGGCTCCGATGGAATTCCTTTCTTAAAGATAGGAGTGATATTTGCACAAGTCCAATCATGGGGAAGAGCTGAAGTAGCCAGAGAGAAATTTAATATTCGAGTTAATGGGGCTGCTAGGGAAACTGATAACTTTTTCAGAACGTACTGAGGCAGGTAAGGTTGTCGGGTCAAGACGAAAATTTGTTGGGAAGTTTTCCTAGGATTGCATAAACAGCAACTGCGTCAATATGAATTGACCGTATGGGGCGCGCGAATTCAATCTGGTGATTTAGCCGCAAGGGGCGACCGTCATCCTCAATGAAGACCGACTTGAACTGATCGTTCAGCAGATGCGTCTTTTGCGCTTCACCAGAAACAAGACCGTTTTCAGATCTCAGATCTCAATCTCAGATCTCAGTACAAGTTCGTTTTTCTTTGAAACTGTCACGAAGAAAATGCGTGGAGGGGCACACTTGAAAATGCAGAAACACCCGTGGAACGAAATGTGTTGCTGTGTGGTGTTCTGGGACTGGGACCTTCTCGGCTCGGTCGAGCGATGCGAACCGGTCGTCGTGTGTGAAAGGTTGAACATTCACCCAACCGCATCGTTCGCTTCATTAGACATGCGTTCTCACAGCCTTTCCCATAGGTCGTGTGTTGGTGTTCCGATGCGTTCATAGAGCTTGACTCGTTCTCTTCGCACCAGTTTGTGGCGCTCGAACTGTTCCCGGAACTCTTCAAAGACATGAAATTTCGATTTTGTTTGGCGTGCCTCTTACTGCGCTCGTGCCAGCTAACGCGTCAATGCGAAAAAACGTGCCAGGGGCAGATTTCAAGGGATCTCCTCTACAACTACGAGAACGCTTTTGGCAGTCCCGAGCTGAGCGCCACCGCGGAGTATCTCAGCTACACGAGGTCCGCTGCGCCTGTCTTGCGCACACCCATCGAACCCACCCTCCTCTTTGAGATGGGATGCGAACGCACCGGCAGGCGCAATCGTTCAGACTGGTCTACGTGCAAAGCAGCGGCTCCAAGGAACGACAGGCTTTCACGGAGTTCTGGGTGATCAGAACTGTGGACCTGCTGCGCGACAGCAGCTTCGACGCCGCCCACTCTCTGAAGAACGCGTCGTTCCACTCGAGACGTTAGTTCCCCTGCACTGCCGCTGCGTTGCGTTTTTACAGACGATAGCAGAGTCTAAACAACTACGCTCGCAGCAGCCTGGTCCGTTTAGCGGCGCCGCCTATAGTGGGTGCACGAACCTTACAATTGAGAGCCCACATATAGGGACGGGCAACTACTATGCGGTGGCAGACGCACTAGCTCGTGCGCTGAATCGCACGTTTTTGACCGTTTATCAGCAACATATTTAAAAAAATGCGCTTTCTGCTCTAAAGAATGCCCACTGAAACTTTCTGCCAGATCCGTCGAGAAAGCCCGATTTATAAGTCATGGGACACGGACACGGACACAGCAAGGGACACGGACACCCCGATGTATAACCGTGGGACTGTCCGCCGGACAGTCCGTGGACACCAGTTGGCCAAGTTTTATCTTTTGTCCACTGGACACATGTGTCCTTTCATATATTTGAAATGGGGCGCCTTGCACAAGTTCCACGCATCGCTAAGGACGGTTACAGGTAAAAAGTTTTAGTTCCGTTTAACGTTGCGTTGTTTATAGTTGCGTTTTTTTTACTGTATACCTCAATTTTGAACCGCATCCGCTGCGAAAAAAAGTCCATGGTTATAAAGCGGGACCGGACCGGACAGTTGCATGTCCCTGTCCGCGTGCGTGTCCCACGGTTATAAATCGGGATTTAAGAGAACTGGATTGTAACGGATACACGCATGGACGAACATACCATTGCGATTTTTCCATCATTAGTGAACTCTTGGAGAAGTACCCGGTGGTATTTTGACTACGAGTCGCCATGTACAGGGTTTTGTCGAAAATTACTAAACCTGAATCCTTGACACTACTACCAATCAACCCCAATGTTGGTCCTGAAACTCGCCTCCCCCCCCCCCTCCGTCAAAGCGCCGTCCACCCCCCCCCCCCCATCCCTTTTAACTCAGACGCGATTAAAATCCTCCCATCACCCCGGCAACGCTGATAGAAACGATGAAAGAAGCAGGGTTCAGGGTTACCGCCCAACTCAAAACTCAACCCCAAGCTCTTCAAATGTCGTTTTAACAATATCGTAATCATTTTGTTTAGACACATTTCGCTGGAGTAAACTTCGGAACGTGCTACTCTTCTTTGAGAACAGGAAGCTTTACGCCATGGATTTCGACACGGGAAACATACTTTGTTTTTTTTTTTAGGATTGGTAGTGCGTGCGTGCGTGCGTGCGTGATGTGTGTGTACTAACAAATCCGTCCTGAGCGCAAGGATTTCCCCGAGTACGTTTCCCTCATGGAAGCAACGACTTCACTATTCGTCGTTTATCGCCGCCAGTAGGAGAGACAGAACAGCGTTTACATTTACCCACATCAGACCGACGTCACGTTGGCATTGTGGTCAAGCACCACTGCCCTCAATTAGTCAATTAGTAAGACGGTTTTCTGCTCAATTTCGGGTGACTATGGTAATCCTCAACACGCACGCACGCACGCACGCACGCACGCACGCACGCACACACACACATACACACACACGGACGTGGTACTACACTATTTCAAGACGACGACTCATTTCGATACTTTAGCCCATTTTGCCGGCGCAAATACAAAGTGTCTATTCAAACTGGAATAGTGGTAAGCAACACCACTGAAAACGTTGGTTGTGTTGCCTCGTATGATGACTCGTTTACGCCGCGTGTCTGCAAGTGGACTAAGTTTACTTGGACCCAGAACATGGACAGTTTTGGCGCCGTTTTAGCTGCTCACATATGCGTACAGCAACGCTGCATGCTGCTACCGAATATATACTGTCATTTCTTGAGCACCATACCTTTTCCTTTTGTTCGACAATTATAAGTACTAGACGAAGGCCTCACGGTAAATTGTCCAATCAAACCCGCAGCGCCAAAAACGTCTGACCCAGACGGTCTTCACCACTTTTTACAAAGTGTACGCTCAACTGTCGGTACGGTTTCTTTTGATTTTCTACAATGTAATTGTTCGTTTACCCTATTATGGCCCATTGAGCAGAGAGATGGAGTACTAGCGCCTCAATTGGCCATTTCTGAGTCAAATTCGCCGCGTCGTATTGTAACTGTATCAGGCTACTACAGTAGGTATATTCTGATCAAATGGATGTGAATGGGAAAAGTGCATTATGTAAATCGGGAGATCGACCAGTCAGAACTCATCTCCACAGAAACCCTCTCTCCTTCTCCTCCTTCTCCTCCTCCACCCTGAACTTTCTCACGTTTTTCATGCAGAAGTTTTAGGTAATAACTAGGTCATTGGGATTCTCAAGATCTGTGCGGGAAGCGGGAAGGGAACTGAGCAGGATGCTCTAAGTGGTGAACTGAGCCGCACATCAACCATCTCTCCTTCTTGAACCGTTTTGCGTCCTGTTGCAGGGCCCTCCTGATTTCAATAGAACCATCGTGTTTACTGATGACAAAATGCCAGGCACCGATCTTATCAAGTGGCACTACCATGCGCCAAACGCTGCCAACGGCCACGACGAGGGAATCTACTGGCTGGATTCGAGCGAAGAGGGCTTGGGCGAGTGTCTTTTCTCGCTGGGGAGATTTTGTTGTTTTGCGTCGAAACGACTGCATTTTTAGGCCGCCTCCGGTACCAGCGCTGGAACGAGAGTCTGTCCCAAGCGCGGGTTCTGCACGTCAACGAGCGCGTCGGCTATCGCTCCATGTCCGTGCTCTACCATCCCGTGACTGGCTGGCCGCATTTTGTCTACGAGTTTTACAACCGCACCCAAATAACACACCTGCGACTGCACGAGCACTGGAACGACTCCAGAGCGCAGTACGTCCAGGCCGCCGCGGTCAGACGGCAGATTCGGGACTGGAGAGGCGTCGAGCCAGATGGCTCATTTTTTATTGCATCGCATGACAACGGTAAGCTTCCAGTGGCACTCCAGTATTCCAGCTATAGGTATGCGCCGTAGAAGAGTGGCCTGCCATCACGAGCTGTGTCTTGACAAAATCAGCGGGTTCTCTTCAGAACTGAAGAAGTTGATCGTGCTAGTTGAGCACCCGATCAGACCCAATCGGTACTACTTCTACAGTCCCGACGAACCAGCGGGGAAGCGGATGCGCTTCCTTTTCTCCACGCAGCCCAGTCTTGACAACGTCACTGGACTGTCCCCCAAAAGAAGCATTGAGGTCCTTACTCGAGAGGGCGACAATATGCACTGCTTTCTCACACTGCCAATTGGGGTTTGTCTTTGTTGAATGTTTTTAAATTATATTATTTTTTTGGCCAGACGTTGCCTACATATGCTCATTGCTTATGAAGATGCACCGACCGGTGGTCGGTGCATCAAGCATGGAGGTGACTGGTGAAATGTTTCTCGGTTAACAAATCGTGCAAAAATTAACAAAAACAAATTGTGCTCTAATAATTGGATCGGCTCCATTTTCTACAATATACCTACCTACATAGGTATCATATTACCTATGCACTTGAACAGCGCACCAGTACACCCAGAAAACACAAACAGAACAGAAACGCAGAAATTCGTACAATAGGTAGGTAAGAAGTGCATTACAAACAATACAATCCTTGTGCGTAGCACAAGCTCGTTTCAAAGAGCACTTCATTTGAATTTGTTGCCTTTCATTCGAAATTTCTGTGCTTCTGTCCAGATTGGACGGGTGTACACTTGCTGGAATTCTCTAGCAGAGCCGATTCCTTTGGAATCGGTGAAATCGCCGCACAATCTTCAATGATGCGATGCCCCGTTATTTTCTCCTTTGTTGCAATGCAAAATGCGCTGTTGTTGCATTGCAAAACGCTACACCACCTTTGTTTTGTCAGAAAGACAAAAGTGCGCATTGCAAATGCATAAAAAGCCAGAATCTTAGTCAAGATCAGTGAAGCAGCCCATCCTACAGACCAGTCACGGTTTGCTTGGAGTCACGGTGCGTGCGCACACAGAAACATGGTGCGCAAATGAAGTGAGAATTGCACGCTGTGGCAATGCACGCAGGCATTTTCTAACGCTGCCCCTTACCCATGGCTCTATGGAGGGGGCGGGGGTAAAGGCTTCCACTGCCTAGCCAGCGTAGCGGAGTGGGTGGCGGGACCAACGAGTGTCCTGGCAGACGCACTCTCATGGCCCTTTAGCCAAGAGCCGACATTTATTGAAAATTCTCGTAAAACTTTTATCATCATTTTTTTAAAATAAATCTAAAAAAGGTGTATCTCCAAATTCATCCTAAGAATGCTCAAAAAAGTTTCACAGCCTGATCCGTCAAGCTGCAAAGGAGAACCGGTCGGGAACGAACGAACGAACGAACGAACGAACGAACGAACGAACGAACGAACGAACGAACGAACGAACGAACGAACGAACGAACGAACGAACGAACGAACGAACGAACGAACGAACGAACGGACAAACCCTTATCGGGCGGGGACAAACCCTTAAGTTTATACGAAATTTATCGTCTGAATATAAACTCGCCGCGCGAAACAAGACGTGCACGCACACAATGAAGCAACTTCAACACATTTCCAGGCATCACAACCGTGTGACGGTGGCCTCGTCTCGAGTCCCCAGCCAATGGTCCTTTTTGTGCGTGGAGGACCGTCTGGCGGACACGATGATCACTACTTTGACATCAGGGTGCAGCAGTTGGCCAACCGAGGAATGGCCGTTTTGCAGGTAATGTACCGTAATGTTCCATTCTATGGCCCCTTCTTTCACAACGCCCGGAAAAATTCGTAATGGTTCGTCCATTCGTCTATTAACATCCCGTTCTCTTTTACGGCTTGTTGACTGATCGGCCTGAAAATGTATGGGAGTCTTTATATTCTTTGAATTCTTTGTTAATACCGTAAATCCTTTTGTAGTGCCCTGGGGCACTCTTCTTTTTTAACCCCTCTCTACCCGGGGTAGGGATGTGGAAAAAAATTTTTTTAATTAAAAGTTTTCTTTTTAAAAAAAAAACTTTCTTTTTTTAAAAAAAAAAATTTTAAATTAAAATAAAAATTTCTTTTCCGAGTGGACATTTTGGTGTGCCAGGACCGCAGCATAACATGCACTCGTCATTTAACATAATATATGTGCTAAAAACTAGACTAGATGACATATTCTTGAGCTTGACAACAATCGTTGTGTCGACTTGTAATTGTTTATTACCGTACGCAACGTGCAGCCCTTTTTGGCATTTCAGCAACAGACCCCTATTTGAATAACATCTAACTCTAAGCCTAAGCGAATGTACCTACAGTGTGGAAGACCGCCGATTTCTCCCGATAGAGGAGTGAGTGGCAACCGCGTTTATTGTATAATGAATTAAGGAAAAATTTGCAGGTGGCTGCAAAAAAAGGTGAATATGTGACGCTCTTGTGGTGAAGTCCAGTTTGAAAAGGAGCGGTATTAAGGCATGCCCCACTGATTTCTGGCCACTTCCACATTGTAGCTGATCAACTTCAGTTTGAACAAACCATGTATAAAATCTAAACCTCATGCAGCAACACGTCACATGTTCGGCGTTTGTTGTGTGAGCCATGTCACTCAGTCAAGCCAGCCAAAGCACAAACGTCCATCAATTGGTGCCCCATGCTAAAATGTGTTACATGTGGATTGGTGATGATGTACAGTTGCTGATGTGTAGGTGAGACATACAATACGTACTACAATCCTGCTCCATTCCCTTCTGGCATTCCACCCAATGACAAACTGTTCATCCAACATTTGTGTTGTGCCCCCAGCCATTTGTGTAGTGCCCTAATGCATGTGTGTGTGCTGCGTGCGTGCGTGCGTGCGTGCACGCGCGCATGCATATGTGTGCATAGGGGATCCATGGGCATGTGCTTATTTCTTGCATTTCAATCTATGTAAATGTCAGCCAGTTCCAGTCGCAATTATTTTCGCTGCACATTTCCATTGCGGGTGAACACAACAAACGCCGAATATGTGACGTGTTGCTGCATGAGGTTTAGATTTTATACATGGTTTGTTCAAACTGAAGTTGATCAGCTACAATGTGGAAGTGGCCAGAAATCAGTGGGGCATGCCTTAATACCGCTCCTTTTCAAACTGGACTTCACCACAAGAGCGTCACATATTCACCTTTTTTTGCAGCCACCTGCAAATTTTTCCTTAATACAGTGTTTTTTCGAAAGTTGAGGGGGTTTCTGTAATTCAACGCACGCAAGCATGCACGCACGCACGAACGCACGGTCGCATGCTCGCACGCTCGCTCGCTGGCTCGCACGCACGCACGCACGCACGCACGCACGCGCACATGCGCACACACATTCACTGACGTAGGTTCACACACAATGCACTTGTGACTGAATCGAACAAGGCAAAATTGAAGTAAAGCAAAGTACCAACAGCCTAGCAGACATACATACATGCGTGCATGCACATGCAGTTGTGCTATATTGCTGCGTCATAGCATAGTGAAGTAAAGTATGGAAATGATCACCATGACCAGGTGGTCAACTTTTGTGTTTTTGCCAAAGTGATCGGACCTAGCCACATCAAGTTTCTTGCGAAGCAGCCATTTGTTGGTGTGCGTGCGTGCGTGCAGATCTGTAGTGCCTTATTGGTTCATCGGAGCATAGCGGTGTAAAGAACCAAAATGATCTGCACGTGCAGGCGGTCAACTTTTGTGTTTTGGCCAAAGTGATCCAACGTACCCATATCGATATTTATCGATCATCCCGGAAGTGAAAATATTTTGGTGCATCGGATCGTGTTGACTTCAAGGAATGAAATGTTCTACATCGAAGGGCGATCAACTTTATTATTGATGTTTAGGCCATCCGACCTAACCACACCGAAATATCGCCAATTTCCGTTATCGATATAATGGGGGGAGGTATTTTGGTGCGTCCAATTTGGTCCAATTGTTGAAAGTAACACAAGTCATGTCATGGCGACCAACTTTCTCCTTTACAGCGAAGCGCTGCGATGTACCGTTAAAGCGCCTATAGGGCACAAAATTTGTGGCCCATTTCCAAGAAAATCAATCGATAATCGGATAAAATCGGTAATATCTCGAGATCGGTACAGAGTACACAAAAATCCTTTTGCATGCAACATTGCGACCACTAGCCGGCTACACGTACCAAGTTTCATCGCGATAGGCCCTGGCGTTCGCGAGCGGCGCTCCAAAAACCTGGCAGAGAACATGAAAAAAAAAAAAAGCCGCAAAATTGGAACATTTTTGGAACTATTCACCCCTTACAGTAAAGCAAGGAAACGCGTTATGGCGCATTCGATGCCCCAGAAGAAGGCGGTTCATTTGCGCCATAACGCGTCGAAATCCGTTCAGGCAATCAAAAGTTATAGGCGATCGAAAATTCAAAAACCCGCATTGAGAAGTGGTCACATATTAGGGTTGTACGCTGACGCGTACACCCTGATTCGCGATGAAGCCCAGTTGGGACGACGTGAAATGTCACTATACATACCGGTAGGTACACCTTCTCACACACACTTAGTTCACTTTTTGCGGTCAAAAGCGCGCCCCCAGCTCCGTGAGCCGCTCATTTGATTCGGCTTTCGTTTCTGCAACATAGCCAGCCGTCTTCCCCATTCATTTCACAGGCGAAAGCGATCCTTGGTGTGTAGAACGAGTAAGGTGCTATTTTAGAGTCCAAAAGACGCGTTAACATTCTCAACGAATACAGTTGGCTTTTGCGGTTCAAAATGCGCCGTAACCTCCATGAGCGTTCTATAGCTCATTTGATTCGGATTTCATCTCAGCAACGCTGCCAGCCGTATTGCCAGCTCATTTCACCGGCGAAAGCGATCCTTGGTGTGTAGAACGAGTAAGGTGCTATTTTAGAGTCCAAAAGACGCGTTAACATTCTCAACGAATACAGTGGCTTTGCGGTTCAAAGAGCGCCGTAATCTCCATAAGCCTTCTACCGCTCATTTGAATCGGATTTCATCTCAGCAACGCTGCCAGCCGTATTGCCAGCTCATTTCACCGGCGAAAGCCACACTTGCTTTGTAGAACGGATAGGGCGCCTTTTGAGTGGCCAAAAGACGCGTTAACTTTCTAAACAAATACAGTTAGCTTTTTGCGACCAAAAGTGCGCTGCCGTCTCCGTGAGCCTTCTACGGCTCATTTGGTTAGTATCACGCACGCACGCACGCTCGCACGCACCGTCACGCACGCACGCACGCAGAAGGCACCGACATGCACGCACTGTCACGCACGCTCGCACGCACCGTCACGCACGCACGCACGCAGAAGGCACCGACATGCACGCACTGTCACGCACGCTCGCACGCACGCACGCACGCAGAAGGCACCGACATGCACGCACGGTCACGCACGCTCGCACGCAACGACACGCACGCACCGTCACGCACGCACATCAACCCTAATGGGAAAATAGCGAGCCATGCCGATATTTTGCACTACTGCGTGAGCATGTACGTACACCGTACAATGTTGCCGTGGGGGCCGCGAAAAGCGGGGGCGTAGGCGAAACGCGTGCGTGCGCGCCTGCTTGCGATGGATGCGCGCCTGATGCGTGCGTGCATGCTACGCTTGTGCTTGCCCAAAGACCATCGCCCAAAAGAATTCGTTCGCTTCCAACGACAGGACAGCCTACACCACAACACGCACGACGGGTTTAACCTACCCGAAACGATTTCACTTTCAACGAACCGTTCAGGATGCTAACACCAGCTAGCACACGCATTCCAGCATTTAGGCACGGGCGAGATTTGAGCTAGTCAAAAGGTGCAGTCGCGGTGCCCTTACAAGATCGGAAGTGTGGAGGGGGGGGGGGTAGGTATACAGAGAGAGAGAGGGGAATGGGAGACGCACGCACTGTAACTTTCATCGCAAGCTTCATGCCCATGAAATCCAGTGAAGATGCCGGTGGGGAAGAGGCGCTGCCGGCAGCAGAGGCACGCCGACTCCAAGACGTCCCGCTCGGCCGTGTCAAGCAAGCAGATGTCGGCGCAGTTTGTGGGCGGTCAGCGAGCGGCAAAACAACATAGAATGAGTTGCCAGGGTTGCACAATTTAAAAAAAAGTTTTTTTTTTTTTTAAAAAAAAATTTTAAAAAAAAAAAAAAAAAAGTTGTATTTTTTTTTTATTTAAAAAAAAAAATTTTTGTGTTTTTGGGCAAAATTTAGCTTTTGAGTGGCAAAAAGGCGTTTAAATGGTGTTTAGATGGTACAATTAGTAGTTATTCATGCATAAACTTGCTTATTAGCACCAAAACCAAGCTCTTTTTGGGGTTCCCAACTGGTTCCCAACATAGTGCGATACCGTACACGACCATTTAGAGGCAGCGGCTTTGTCACCATTTGACTAAAACGATGCTAAATACGCTTCTAAAGGCTTTAGGGAAGCACTAGTACTTGTGTTTGACACTCTAATAGGCTAAAAGTATCTTATAGTACAGGTATTTGGCGCCTTTGATGGCTCCTAAGTCAATTTTAAAAAAAAAAATTTTTTTTTTTAAAAAATTTTTTTTTTTAATTTTAAAAAAAAAACTTGAAATTTTTTTTTTATGCAACCCTGTGAGTTGCAATGCCAGTGTGGTGTGGTGGTCGAAAATATCTGCCCACTGAGATGCGCACCTGAACAAAAACACGTTTGCATGACGTCTCTTTTACGTACTGGAAGGGGCTGTGGGTTTGTCGCTGAACCTGCGCATTCTCAGATCACACTTGTTACTATAGGGGGGAGGGGAGGAGCACCCCAAGCCCATATCGTACAGCTTACCAAACCGCGAAATAATTTCAGATTAAAAAACCCCAATAATTTCAGATCATACGTAGATGCGACGCAGCCCACCTTCACTGTGTCGTCGTTGGCCGCAGCCGCAGCCCTTGCCGTGGCCGAGCCACACGGACAGGGGCGTCCCGTCCCGTCACAGAACAGTCCTTGAAGAGGGAATCCACGTAGCGCAGCAGCTCACCTGCAGACACACACGTTGAATCAAACACACGCCACAGCCAAACACACACTCAGGAAGTCAGCCCAAGAATTTCCAGACCAAATCCGAAACCCCCCGCCGCCCCACCTCCAACCAAACTGAAATCGCCCTGTAATTCAAATTGCACACCGAAATCCCTACCAATCTTCTAACGCGCAGTGCGGCATGCTTGCTGCGAAATCCCCATGGCTCATTAGTCATTAGCGCACAGCAATATCCCCACCCCGTTTATTCAATGTCACCCGCGAAATTCCAACCATTAAGTACCGAGCAGTGGCTGATCAAGGTAAGGAATTTTATGTCGAAACATCAACTAAAACGCCCGTTTGGGAAACGCAAAAACAACCCGTGCACCATTGAAGGCGCTGCAATCTCCGCCCCCTTACGTTCTCTTGCAATTGCAAACCAGTTTTTGAAAGCGTACAAAAGATCATACGGATACCTGTCCAGGGAGGGGATATAAGGGGGGGGGGGGGGTGTACGCTACCCTTTCCCGCCCGAAAGACTCATCGATTATCGGCATCAGAACCCAACCCCTCCCCCGAATTTCCTTTTTTTGAAGCTTCAAGAAAAGTGATATCGCAATAATGGCAAAATACTGGCAGATCATATTTTGAGCATTACAACAAGTCGACAGACGTGCACAAGATCTTCCGAAAAATGGCGATTCATCCCTCACACTCACCCCCACACTCACCTATTCTCATGTCATCATGCTATGATGCATGCATACGATACTGTAAAATCGGTATTAAGCGACGAGATCGGGGCATAGGGCCAGGGGTCTTCTGAATGTGTGCGTGTCGTGTCGCGCAGTCAATCACTTGCTTTTGGCTAACACCAGGAAGAAAGACCATTTATTGAAATTTATTGAAAAATTGTTAAAATTATTGGAATTTATTTTCAAACGCAAATTCACTTGTGGTTGTGGGTCGCCACAAAAGGTGGATAAATTCAACGGAGACGCTTAAAACCGATTTTACAGTAAATAAAATTCTGACCGTATACATCCATCCATCCTGACCTTGACTTGAACAATCCAGCCAAAAAGGTTCGACAGGAATGGCGCCGCAGCAGCTCTTCTTCTCGCCGACAGTACGACGACTCGACTCGGCAAGCAATTGGGGACACCCCCGGGTCGGCAACGCCACGTTTGCAATCAACAGCTCACACGGAGCAGCAATTCTACTTCAAAAACATTTTCAAAATATTCGCGCGAAACGCAACTCAAACAATCATAACCAACCAAAAGGTAGTGGGGAGCAGGGAAGAGGCCGCAAAAGAAAGCGGAGGACGTACAGTAAACGCCGTCTCGGTAAGTCACGAGGGAAGCGTACGCGGTGCGCTCGCGCGACAAAAAAAAAAGTTTTTTTTTTTTTTAATTAAAAAAAAAATCGACCAACTTTTTTTTTAAAAAAGAAATTTTTTTTTTTAAAAAAGAAAAGTTAAAAAAAAAAATTCTCATCCCTAACCCGGGGACACCATTGGAGGAGGAGGGGGGGTTCATTGGAGGATTTACGGGATATAGTATTCTTTATATTTCATTGAGTATTGCGTAATTACTATATTCCCTCGGTATGTTGCTGCGCTGACTCGTACAGTACATTCAGTGCAACTTTCACGGTACGTCCGGCTACGGTTACGCGTGGGAGCGTGCGGGTGACGGCGAATACGGCGGCCGTATGCAGCGCGACCTCTACGACGCCGTCGATTACGCCGTGTCAACGGGTATTGCAGACCCAAACCGACTCGCGATCACCGGCGGCAGCTATGGCGGATACGCTGTCATGCGTAGGCATAGCCCTAGACATGTCTAACTTACTGTAATCAGGGTGTACGCGTCAGCGTACAACCCTAACAGGTGACCAATTCTCAATGCGGGTTTTTGAATATTCGATCGCCTGTAACTTTTGATTGCCTGAACGGATTTCGACGCGTTATGGCGCGAATGAACCGCGTTTTTCTGGGACACCGAACGCGCCATAACGCGTTTCCTTGTTTTACTGTGAGGGGTCAATAGTTCCAAAAATGTTCCAATTTTGTGGCTTTTTTTCTTGTTCTCTGCCAGGTTTTTGGAACGCCGCTCGCGAGCGCCAGGACCTATCGCGATGAAACTTGGTACGCGTAGCCGTCTAGTGATGAGAATGTTGCAATGCCAAAGGATTTCTGTGCACTGCGTTCCGATTGCCGATTTTATACGATTATCGATTGATTTTCTTGGACATGGGCCCCAAATTTTGTGCCCTATAAAGGCGCTTTAACGGTATATATCGCAGCGCTTCGCTGTAAAGGAGAAAGTTGGTCGCCATGACATGACTTGTGTTACTTTCAACAATTGGACCAAATTGGACGCACCAAAATACCTCCCCCATTATATCGATAACGGAAATTGGCGATATTTCGGTGTGGTTAGGTCGGATGGCCTAAATATCAATAATAAAGTTAATCGCCCTTCGATGTAGAACATCAATTCCTTGAAGTGAACACGATCCGACGCACCAAAATATTTGCACTTCCGGGATAATCGATAAATATCGATATGGGTAGGTCGGATCACTTTGGCAAAAACACAAAAGTTGACCGCCTAGTCATGGTGATCATTTCCATACTTTACATCACTATGCTCTGACGCAGCAATATAGCACAACTGCATGTGCATGCACGCATGTATGTCTGCTAGGCTGTTGGTACTTTGCTTTACTTCAATTTTGCCTTGTTCGATTCAGTCTCAGGTACATTGTGTGTGAACCTACGTCAGTGAACGTGCGTGCGTGCATGCGTGCGTGCGTGCGTGCGTGCGTGCGTGCGTGCGTGCGTGCGTGCGTGCGTGCGTGCGTGCGTGCGTGCGTGCGTGCGTGCGTGCGTGCGTGCGTGCGTGCGCGCATGCGAGCGTGCGTGCGTGCATGCTTGCGTGCATTGAACTACAGAAACCCCTCATCTTTCGAAAAAACACTGTATTAAGGAAAATTTGCAGGGAAAAATTTGCAAAAAAAGGAGAATATGTGACGCTCTATTGTTGAAGTCCAGTTTGAAAAGAAGTGGTATTAAGGCATATACCCCCACTGATTTCTAGCCACTTCCGCATTACAGCTGATCAACTCCACTTTGAACAAACCATGTAAAAAATTCGAACCAAGCACAGCAACAAGTTACATATTCGGCGATTTTTGTGCGAGCCATCTCACTCAGCCAAGCCAAAACGCCGCAAACATCCATCAACTCGTATCTCATCTCTCTCAGACGTTGTCATTGCCCATTTCCATGGACCTGGCACAGCAAAAGTTACTGCAGAATCAATGGGTCCCCTGCTAAAATTTTTGACATGTCGGTTGTTGATCATGTACAGTTGGTGATGTGTAGGCGAGAGGCACATATACGTACTACAATCCTGCTCCATTCCCTTCCGGCATTCCACCCAATGACGAACTGTTCGTATAACGTTTGTGTAGTGTCCTGATGCTTGCATTAGTGCTGCGTGCGTGCGTGCGTGCGTGTGTCCGTGCACGCGTGCGTGCGTGCGTGTGTGCGTGCGTGCGTGCATGCGTGCGTGCGTGCGTACGCAAGTGCGTGCGTGCGTGCGTGCGTGCGTGCGTGCGTGCGTGCGTGCGTGCGTGCGTGCGTGCGTGCGTGCGTGCCTGCGTGCGTGCGTGCGTGCGTGCGTGCGTGCGTGCGTGTGTGCGTGCGCGTGCGCGTGCGTGTGTATTTGGCGGGGGGCGGGGAGCGGGAGTGTTGAAGCGCGCGTTGGGATATCACGGTATCGAGAGTGTGTTATAAATAGTGTAGGTCAAAGGTGTGTGCCTTGGGCATTTAGATGCGCTGGCAAACAACACAAGGAACTTCCGCTGCGGTGTCAGCATAGCAGGGCCATCGAACCTGACACATTATTTTCTGAACGTTAAGAGGGAGTCCGATTGCCCTTGGTGCCCTGTGCGACAGTTCGGGGCGGACGCATTAACAGCCAATGGTACAGTTGGCGAGTTGGGCTCAGTAGCGCTTCTTTTGACATTTGTGCAACGAGTTCCTCTTCTACCAAATTTACAAATTGCCATTGTCTCTATCGTCGTAGTCGTACACTGAAAGTCTATCAGAAATACGTGAGTAATGACCGCCTCCAAGTTTTCATCAGTACCTGTCGAATTGATTGCTGAAGGGGGGCACTCTTGGAGGACAGAGGCACCACTGGAAGATATACAGGGTGGCCCATTTATCTATCCGGGGTTTTGATCGCTTGTAACTTTGCTTTTACTGAGCAAAACGAAACAAAACAACACAATACTAGTACAGGTTCAAAGTTTTTTGTGCGCCAAATTTCAAGAAGATCAAGAAGTTTATGGCTTGCACTTCAATTTACTTTCAATTTACGTAAAAACTGGCTAGTTATGCACTTCAACGTGACCTCCGTTCCGTTGTCGATTATGTTGGTCAGTTGTGGCTGGCATTCGTGCAGCATCGTCTTCTTCACAAAAACTTTTAACCTGTACCTGTATCTGGTGCAAATTTTGCTTCGTTTTGTTCAGTTTATCAGCGATGAAAACGCCGGATGGATAAATGGGCCAGCCTGTATGTACTGTACACACGTGCTGGGTCGTTGCAGGCAGTGAATGGCTGCTGGCGAGGTCGCCGGTCACGTTCGCGGACGGCCTTCGAAAGCCACTGCTGCTCATGCATGGAAGACAAGACAGCATCGTCCGGCTGGAACATTCAGGTTGGCGTCAAAGAACCAATTAAATGAACTCTCGATCACTTGATCAACTCCATAATACACAACAACCGATTGCCGGAACCGATTTTGGCGAACGATAGCTCAAAAGAACCGCCTCCTAAACCGGAATCGAATAAGCCATCCCGCGTTTCGGTAGTCCAGCGCATTGAGACGAAATGACCGAAAATGTTCCGAAAAAGTGGTGTTTTTTTTCCTGTTCTGCACACACTTTTTGGGCCACCGCTCTGGAACGCTACAGGCGATTCGGACAAAACTTGGCGTGAGCAGGCGGTATATGATGGCAATTTGTGCCTCCAAGGGAAATTTCTTTAGGTGCTACGGATCTCGATTTATGGCCGATTTTGTTCTTTTGTTTTGGACATAGCCGTTTTTTGGGCCAAAATCTGACAAGAGTAAAACTCGAAAAAAAGCCGAGTAAACCCCCAAATGTTTTTTGAGTTTCGTAAACTATTTCTGACGGTGAGTCCACGGCGCTTGCATGACCTTTGAAATTCTCCTCACACTTTGAGATATTGCCAACTCAAATTTCGGTAATTTTGGGGAAATTTTGTTAGCAATAGGCGCTTCAACCGTTCGTCGCAGAGCTGTGCTGTAATGATGAAAGTTACTCGTCTGGACCTGGAATAGGTCACTTTCGACAATGGGAGCGCTCCGATTTCCATGTTTCGCAGCTCGACCCTCTTGGCGCACCCCCATTTTGGGCAAAATTTGGAACTATGATCGTGCATTATTTTTGATTTCCTGAACGAATTCTGGCGCGTGATAGCTCAAAAGAAGCGCATTCAAAGGGGGAATCGTTTAAGTCATAACACGCTTCCATACGCTTGTGCATTACCGAGAAGTTTCTGGAGATGTTATGAAAAGTGGGTCCTGCCAAGCTTTTTGGTTCGTCGCCCACTCGCGCCTGCATCAATTGAAATGAAACCTCGCAGGCATCTATGCTCCACATCAAAAAATGAAATCGCCGGAGGGATTCTTGCTACATGCCATAGATCGTGAGCTATGGTTTACTGGGCACATTCTTCTTTTTACCATGTTCCCTAAATCAAGTGGTCGCTGGTTCGAATCCCAGTAACGCCTGCCTGTGCTTTTGCACGTGTCCCCGCGGGAAACCCATCAGCGTTGCTTTACTGCAGTGTCTCTAGTCCATTCCACATTTTTTGTCTCTTTTCTAGGTTCTTTTACCATAATTTTGGTAATTTTTTAAGCTGGGAAAAATATTTATGCACGAATGCTCGCTACAGCCCCTGATACACGAAAATGACACATCTGCACACCCGCACGCACGCACGCACGCACGCACGCACGCACGCACGCACGCACGCACGCACGCACGCACGCACACACACACACACACACACACGCACGCACGCACAATGTGTACAGTGGTACACGCTTTTCATAAGCTGGTGCAACACTGAGCATGCGTCCGTTCCGGTCTGCTGCTGTGTGTGCGTGCGTGAGTTTTTGATTAATCTTTCTTTTACGAAAAAACACTGTATTAAGGAAAATTTTGCAGGTGGCTGCAAAAAAAGGAGAATATGTGACGCTCCTTTAGGCCCAGTTTGAAAAAACGCGGTATTAAAAGTAGCCACTTCATCAGATGATCAACTTCAGTTTGGACAAACCGTGTATAATCGAACCAAGCGCAGCAACACGTCACATATTCGGCGTTTGTTGTGCGAGCCATCGCACACGGCCACAACACTACCACTATCAATCCACCCTCACAAACTCTTTCATCTCTCTGACGATGCGCATCATTCATTAGGCATTGTATGGATGGACAGGGCACACAGCCAAAGATTCTGCATAATTACCGGTAATTTCGCTACCCTGCCCGTCTTAGATTTTTAATACCGTAAATCCTCCAAAGAACGCCCCCCCTCCAATGAACGCCCCCCCTCCAATGAACGCCCAGGGTAGAGGGTAGGTTGAAAAAATAAACGCCCACTCTCCAATGAACGCACAGGGGCGTGCTTTAGAACACAGTTATGCAATGAAATGCTTGTCAAAACAGGTATTGTCACGCGATATTCTACGTTTGGGTACTGTATATTGCCTGTACGCACTAGAACAGCTATTGTTTAGCCACTGCAGAAGGTGATTTGCACCAATAACCGTACAATTTTCATGTTTAACTAACGATTATTGGGTCTGCACAGCATTGTTGCAACGCCATTTAGTAGTTGAGTTTATGAACGCCCCCCCTCCAATGAACGCCCCCCCTCCAATGAACGCCCAGGGTAGAGGGTGGGTTGAAAAAATAAACGCCCAGGGCGTTCATTGGGGGATTTACGGTATGTGGCTTGCCCTTACAGTAAGTGATATGCACCATCAATCACAATCTTGAGTACCAAGTACAATGTATACCCTACATTCAATCCAATCTTTGATTCTCGTTCATCTTTGTTCCGCTTCTGTTAGCCTGTGCCTATGGACGGAACTGCCATCTGTAGACGTCCAGTCAAGGACAAGGCCCGCTCTCGTCTCTGAGTCCAAGGAATGAAAGGCCTCGGTCCTCATGCAGCCTGGACTGCCTTTCCAGTGATCCAAGCGAGCACAACAAACGCCGAATATGTGACGTGTTGCTGCGCTTGGTTCGATTATACACGGTTTGTCCAAACTGAAGTTGATCATCTGATGAAGTGGCTACTTTTAATACCGCGTTTTTTCAAACTGGGCCTAAAGGAGCGTCACATATTCTCCTTTTTTTGCAGCCACCTGCAAAATTTTCCTTAATTTAATGTTCAGTACATATAGAAAATCACACCAACATGCATAATGAATTCAAAGATTTAGATGCCTCAATTTGACTTACGAGCCAGTATCGGCGAAAGAGTTCTGTTCACAGAAAGTCGAAGTTAATGCCACGAATCTGATGGAACTTCCAAAATGCGATTAGCGGAGCAAAATCTGCAGTGATTGAAAGCAGTTGGGACAGTGAACATTTTAGACGCTGCAACTTTGACTGCAACTGTGAAATTTTTCGTGATTTTCTTTTTGATTGTTCCTAAGCCGCAGCTGTATTATGGAAAGATATTCCGTTAAATTTGACCAAACCAGATCAGGTGCATGCAACCATGTGGACTGGACACTAACACTGCACTCTGTGAAACGTGTTTGCGTCGTGACCAAGCTGCCACCTTATACATACCATAGCTTTTGCCTTATATAGTTTGCCTCCTCATTTCGAATATTGATGAGGAATATCGTGCGCTTGTGGTGCAGCGGTTTGCACACTGGATCTTGTAATACAGAGACGTGGGTTCAATTCCCACTGCGCCATTCGTCAATTTTTTCTCAACTTTCCAATTATAGGGTAGGCGGACAACGGACCGTTTCTGGATGACACAAGCAAACAAAGCGAATGCCGACGCGTGTACAGTATTCGACGACCCGTTCGTGTACGAAATGCGCAGGAGTGTCAGGGTGCACGGCAGTCACCTTGAATGCACACGTCGCGATACAGTCGCACGTGTACAGATCAAGGTTAAACTTCGAAAGAAGAGGGATCGAATTTCTACGCGAACCTCTTCTCAGAGTCGCTCGGAACCCGTCTACACGGTCAGACAAAAGGTTTTGTGCAAGGATCGTCTACATACGCATGATGTCGGTAACGGCTACGCCGGTGGCCTGTTGGTCCAGGGCGTCTCCGAAGCAGCGACGCTCGAGCTCCTCCAGCGCCGGCCGGTGCTGCGCGCGCTTGTCGACGCGGAACGGCTGCGCTCGGGCGCCCGTGACGCCGTGGACAACGCCGACGTGTCGAATGACGACAGCGGCCGCGACGGAGTCGAAGCCGCAGAGGGCGCACTCGAACAACGCGCCCTCGTAGTGCCAGACCGCGTGCTGATGACGCATCCGAGCGTGCACGGCGCGCGCGCACAACTGGCACTTCAGATGGCTGACAGGGGCGACCGCAAGAGCAGGACCTTCGTTAACAGCAGAAGAGTGGGCGGCAACCGTTTTGGGTGAAGTCCGCCAATATGATCGATGTCGAGCCTTCCCAGTCGGCGCCAGCTTCAGCTGGGACTTCGGAGTCGCGGCGGCGTCTCGAGGCTGCGACCGCGCCGACGGCTCGCCCCCGGCGCTCTGGGGCATGACGCGCGGTCCGTTGACCGACTTCCGAGCAACTTTGGTGAGTTCCGCTTTTGCCGGCCGCTCGGGAATCGACTCGACGATGTCAACGCGCGTACGCTTTACCAACATGCGAGAGTTGCGGACAGCGGGTACTGGCACCCGCTCGTTGACGTCCAAGGTCAAAACGTCAGCCTGTGAACGTGTGCTGGTATACCTACATTGGTTTGGTCCGCGAAAGAGATTTCGGTGCGCTTACGGTCGTCGACTGGGCTTCGGCAGGCTCGGCAGATGCGGTAGGCGGCGATTCGGCAGGCTCCTGTGCAGCTGCCGTTGTCGACAGCTCATCCATGACCGCCTGGAGACTCTCCCAGAAAGCCGCACGCAGCCGAGCGGGCTGCAGAGCGGCAGCGACAAGAGGCATGTCTGTCGAATTCAGGCCAGGAGATGAATCGACGGCCGCATCAGCCGGTTTTGTTTTCGCGCTGCCAATGCTTGAGGATTTGCGTTTCGTCTGCTGGTTTTGGACTGGTGTCGATTTCGCGGAACTTTCGGTACGGGCTTTTTTTGAGCCAGCGCCAATCGTCACCGCCGACGCAGTGTTTCTTTGACCCTTCGGAAAGCTGGCGAGTCTGGGAGTCGACTTTTTCTTGCGCCCGCGCACCCGCTTCGGGAAGCAGATGCAGAGGAGTCCGCGGACGAGTGGCCTGCACTTACGCAGCTGTGTAACCATCAAGCTCTGGGCGTCGACCAATGGATGAGTATTCTGGATGTGTAGGCGTTGCTGGTACAGGTTCCAGCAAGCGAACTTGGGGCAGGCGGAGCAGCCGTAGAGGCCATTGTCCATATGCCACGTGACGACGTGACGATGAACTTTGGTGGCATCGATGTCGACGTTGCAGAGGGAGCACGTCTCCCTCGGGCGCCCCTGCGTCTTCTGGGATGGTCTCCTTGCATGAGGGCGTCGACGGTGCCTGTCGTCGTCGAGCGTCCACGCCGACGCAGCAGTGTTTCTTTGACCCTTCGGAAAGCCGGCGAGTCCAGGAGTCGACTTGCTCATGCGCCCGCGCACCCACTTCGGGAAGCAGATGCCGAGGAGTCCGCGGACGAGTGGTCTGCACTTCCGCAGCTGTGTAACCTTCAAACTATGTGCGTCGACCGACGGATGAGTCTTCTGGATGTGATTGCGTTGCTGGCAAAGGTTCCAGCAAGCGAAACTGGGGCAGGCGGAGCAGCCGTAGAGGCCGTTGTCCAGGTGCCAGGTGACAACGTGACGATGAACTTTGGTGGCATCGATGTCGACGTCGCAGAGAGAGCACGTCGCCCTCGGGCGCCCCTTCGTCGCCCTGGACGGTCTCCTTGGCGGTCGACGGCGCCTGTCGACGCCAGCTGGGTCGACCACCGCTGTCCGCACAGGCAAAGACTTCCGTCGCCGCGGAAGCACATCCTCGAAGATCGACATCGGGGCATCGTGCTATTATTTGGGGACTTTTTCTCAGATTTGCCGCAAAAAAAAAGAAAATTAGCTTACGTTTGCGTCTGGCGCGACCAGGGGCCAAAGTGCGCGCGCATGGGCGGTGCCTGCGCGGAGGCGGCCACCGGGCGTCGCCTGGGCGTCGCTGTCGGCGCGCTCCATAATTCCTGGTCCTGACTGTGTCAACAAAAGAAAGTTGAAAAACGCGTCTCAACCAACTGTGGTTTGTGGAACTAGAACGATTGCAGGACACGAAAGCGACGCGGGCGTCAGGCTTGTTTCTCACAGGATTCCAGGCTTTGATCGTAGGTGCAGATAGGCTTTGGGCTTGCCGCGCAGCGCCCCGCGCTCGATAGACCAAGACGCTGTAGGCGGTCCAAGATGCGGGCCACCCTTGGTGCTCCCCTTGCCGGTGGCCATTCCCCGATTTAGTTGGCTTTGTCCTTGCTGCTAGACGCCCATTTCCGTAATTGTTTCTTTCTGTGTTAGTGTATTTTTTTTCGACGCCCACGACGACGTCAACCGAACACATTGGACCGGAACGCAAAAACCAACAAAATCACAATAAATAGAAAACAGACGCAGAGACATTTGTCGCCTATTGCAACCAGTTTCGCCGCCTGTGCAGACGGCTGCCGTCCGGTCCGTGTCTTTTCTCTGAGCAGAATCACGAGCAGACGCCACGTCAGCGCGACGAACGCAACGGCAACCGACACGGTCGGCAGAAGAACTGAAACGCTATTTTATGACCAAGAAGGGGTGTAGCGGTGGCTGACAGGTGTCCGTTTCTGCCTGCATGCGTTCAAGTGATTCGCTTTACGGCCAGAGAGAGCATAGTGTGACCAGGACGTTAAAACCGACAACGGTTTTGTTTTTTTTTTTGAAAATCAGGATTGAATGTCAGAGAAACACACGCGCGTCCCGGGCGGCACGCACGCACACACGTTGGGGTTTTTGGTGAGGGGGTGGCCGTTTTGAGAGTGGGCGGAGTGAGAGTGAGAGTTTTGAGAGAGTGAGAGGCTAGCCAACTGAAAGGCCCGCAACTGCATTGTGGGGGGAGGGGGGCTTGTTGTTGTTATTGTTGCTCGATTAGGGGCAAAGCTAGGAGGCCGTCACTGGCCCATATTCATCCATCTCCATCCATGACGCTTTCCCCTTCTAGAGCCAGAGGTGCATAATTAGCCAGGCGTTCAGACGAACGCCATCTGTAATCGGGCGCTTCAGCTGCTCTAATGCGTACCTTGCTTCGGATCCCGCCGGTACGCTTGCTGCACGAGTAAGGCGGCGAGGGAGGCGAGCTGCACGAGGCAGCACAGCGTGCCAACCAGCGCCACGGTGTCGCTGGGCGACAGCAAGAGAAGAGCGGTGGTCACCAGCGCTGCCGAGGCGTGCGATCGCGCCAGCCACGCTGTCAGCGTCAGCTCGCGGCGAAGATACAGCGTGTAGAGGATGCGAGGGTCTGCGGCGATTATTGTAAATTTTTCTAATTGTTTGTAAATTGTGTCAAATTATAATTTTATATACTGTACCGATATATGCAGAAGCGGCACTGTACTTTTGAAAATCAATGTGTATAATCAGGGTGTACGCGTCAGCGTACAACCCTAATATGTGACGACTTCTCAATGCGGCTTTTTGAATTTTCGATCGCCTATAACTTTTGATTGCCTGAACGGATTTCGGCGCGTTATGGCTCAATTGAACCGCCTTCTTCTGGGGCATCGAACGCGCCGTAACGCGTTTCCTTGTGTTGCTGCAAGGGGGCGGCACCTCCAAAAATGTTGTGAAATCGCGGGTTTTTTTTCTCTTATTCTCTGCCATTTTTTCGACCGCCGCTCCCGAACGATGAAACTTTGCAAGCATACGCTGTATGCAATCAGAAATTAATCCCCCAAATGGATTCTTCCTATACCAACAATCTTCAGATCTGGGACACTTAGTAACGTTGGGTCTTGGACAACCAATCGAGAGGTCGCGGGTTCGACTCCCGCTGGCGTCTCTGCCATCTCCTGAAAACCAATCAATGCTGCGTTACCCCAGTGTCCTTTCCTGCTCCACCCATGTTGTTCCCACGACCCACCCTACATTTTTTCAGTTTTTTTTCGTTTTTCTTTTCAGATGTTAAAATATTTTTGGCTGACTTTATCAAAGCAGTGAACATCAAGTGCTTTTGGGATGTGCACTCTCATGTGCAACCTCACAAGACGCACATGCATGCACGCACGCACGCACGCACGCACGCATGCACGCACGCACGCACTCTCGCATGCACGCACGCCCTCACACACCGACGCACGCATGCACGCCCGCACTCTCGCATGCACGCACTCTCACACGCACGCACGCACGCACGCACGCACGCACGCACGCACGCACGCACTCACGCACTCTCGCACGCACGCACGCACGCACGCATGCACGCACGCACCCACGCGTGCACGCATGCATGCACCGACGCACACGCACGTCCGCACTCTCGCACGCACGCACGCAGGCATGCACGGCCGCACTCTCGGACTCTCGCACACACACATGGATGCACACACGCACGCCCGCCCACACTCTCGCATGCACGCACTCTCGCACGCACACACCGATGCACGCACGCACCCTCGCACGCACGCACGCACGCACGCACGCACGCACGCACGCACGCACGCACGCACGCACGCACGCACGCACGCACGCACGCCCGCACGCACGCACGCACACACACAAGCACGCACTGACGCACGGACGCATGCACGCACCGACGCACGTCCACACTATCGCATGCACACACCGACGCACGCACGCCCGCCCGCACTCTCGCATGCACGCACGCCTGCACTCTCGCATGCACGCACGCCCTTCAACTCTGCTTACCCCCAGAATGGTCTCCGACGTCCCCCCCCCCACTTAAAACACCTGGATGCATGCTATTGCGGTAGGGAAAGTCACTGCCCCTTGTTGGCACCCGAAATCCATGCACGCGTGATTGCATATTTTGTACATATCAATACGAAAAAACACTGTATTAAGGAAAAATTTGCAGGCAGCTGCAAAAAAGGGGAATATGTGACTCCCGTAGACAGAAGTTGAGCTTGAAAAGAAAAATGGTATTCGCGCATTGCTGAAGTCCACAAAAGATTGTATAAGAGCATTGCAGTGGACTCCACTTCGAAAAACGATTGTATAACAGCGTTGCAGTTGACGTGGAGTCCACTTTGAAAAAACGATTGTATAAGAGCATACAATGGTATGAACAATCAATTTGCTTGTCACATATTCGGCGTTTTAAGCGTGAGCTATTTTGGCATATCAGGGTGTACGCGTCAGCGTACAACCCTAATATGTGAGCACTTCCTCAATGCGGTTTGTAGAATTTTCAGTCGCTTATAACTCTTGATTGCCTGAACCGATTTTGGCGAATGATAGCTCGAAAGAACCGCCTTCTGAACCGGAATCGAATAAGCCATCCCGCGTTTCGGTAGTCCAGCGCATTGAGACGAAATGTCCGAAAATGTTCCGAAAAAGTGGTGTTTTTTTTCCTGTTCTGCACACACTTTTTGGGTCGCCGCTCTGGAACGCTGCTGTCGATTTTGACGAAACTTGGCGTGAACACGTGGTATATAATCGCAATTTTGTGCCCCAAGGTAAATTCGTCTAGGTGCTACGGATCTAGAGTTATGGCCGATTTGGTCATTTTTTGGGACATAGTCGTTTATTTTTGGCCAAAATCCGACAAGAGCAAAACTCGAAAAAAAGCCGAGTAAACACCCAAATGTTTTTTGATTTCCGTGAACAGTTTTACGAGGCGAGTCTGGGACGCTTGCATGACATTTGAAATTCTCACTAGATATTGAGATATTGGCATCCAAAATTTCGGAAATTTCGCGCAAAAAAACTTTGTTAGCTATAGGCGCTTCAACCGTTCGTGGCAGAGCTGTGCTGTAATGACAAAAGTTAATCGTCCGGACCTGGAATAGGTCCCTTTCGACAAATGGGAGCGCTCCGATGCCCATGTCTCGGTCGGCCCTCTTCGAAAGGCCATTTTTTGAGTGTTTTGTCCCAAAAGTTTGTTAGCTATAGACGCTTCAACCGTTCGTCGCAGAGCTGTGCTGTAATGATGAAAGTTACTCGTCTGGACCTGGAATAGGTCACTTTCGAGAATGGGAGCGCTCCGATTTCCATGTTTCGCAGCTCGACCCTCTTGGCGCACCCCCATTTTGGGCAAAATTTGGATCTATGATCGTGCATTATTTTTCATTTCCTGAACGAATTCTGGCACGTGATAGCTCAAAAGAAGCGCATTCAAAGGGGGAATCGATTAAGTCATAACACGCTTCCATACGTTTGTGCATTACCGAGAAGTTTTTGGAGATGGCAGGACCCACTTTACATAACAAACAAGCTTCTTGGTTCGTCGCCCACTCGCGCCTGCATCAATTGGACGGAAACCTCGCAGGCATCTATGCTCCACATCAAAAAATGAAATCGCCGGAGGGACTCTTGCTACATGCCAGCTATGGTTTACTGGACACATTCTTCTTTTTACCATGTTCCCTAAATCAAGAGGTCGCTGGTTCGAATCCCAGTAACGCCTGCCTGTGCCTTTGCACGTGTCCCCTTGGGAAACCCATCAGTGTTGCTTTACTGCAGTGTCTCCAGTCCATTCCACATTTTTTGTCTCTTTTCTAGGTTCTTTTACCAGAATTTTGGTAATTTTTTGAGCTGCGAAAAATATTTATGGACGAATGCTCACTACCGCCCCTGATACATGAAAATGACACATCTGCACACCCGCACGCACGCACGCACGCGCACGCACGCACGCACGCACGCACGCACGCACGCACGCACGCACGCACGCACGCACGCACGCTCGCACGCACGCACGCACGCACGCACGCACGCACGCACGCACAATGTGTACAGTGGTACACGCTTTTCATAAGCTTGATGGTGCAACACTGAGCATGCGTCCGTTCTGGTCTGCTGCTGTGGGTTTGTATGTTTGTGCGTGCGTGAGTTTTCGATTAATCTTTCTTTTACGAAAAAACACTGTATTAAGGAAAATTTTGCAGGTGGCTGCAAAAAAAGGAGAATATGTGACGCTCCTTTAGGCCCAGTTTGAAAAAACGCGGTATTAAAAGTAGCCACTTCATCAGATGATCAACTTCAGTTTGGACAAACCGTGTATAATTGAACCAAGCGCAGCAACACGTCACATATTCGGCGTTTGTTGTGCGAGCCATCGCACACAGCCACAACACTACCACTATCAATCCACCCTCACAAACTCTTTCATCTCTCTGACGATGCGCATCATTTATTAGGCATCGTATGGATGGACAGGGCACACAGCCAAAGATTCTGCATAAATAATTTCACTACCCTGCCCATCTTAAATTTTTAATATGTGGCTTGCCCTTACAGTAAGTGATATGCACCATCAATTCACGATCTTGAGTACCAAGTACATTGTATACCCTACATTCAATCTTCGATTCTCGTTCATCTTTGTTCCGCTTCTGTTAGCCTGTGCCTATGGACAGACGGAACTGCCATCTGTAGACGTCCAGTCAAGGACAAGGCCCGCTCTCGTCTCTGAGTCCAAGGAATGGAAGGCCTCAGTCCTCATGCAGCCTGGACTGCCTTTCCAGTGATCCAAGCGAGCACAACAAACGCCGAATATGTGACGTGTTGCTGCGCTTGGTTCAATTATACACGGTTTGTCCAAACTGAAGTTGATCATCTGATGAAGTGGCTACTTTTAATACCGCGTTTTTTCAAACTGGGCCTAAAGGAGCGTCACATATTCTCCTTTTTTTGCAGCCACCTGCAAAATTTTCCTTAATAAGATCATTCACAACCTAGTCATTCTCCGCTTCGACGATTTTTTCTCCTACGCTATGCAGCGCTCAACCAGAGGTCACGATTTTAAACTCGCTCACATAGCCCAACATCGGCAATACAGAGCTCACTTCTTTTCCCACCGTGTAGTACCTGCCTGGAATTCCTTGTCGCCTGACACGGTCAATGCCACCTCTTTGCCTCGCTTTACCTCGAACGAAGCTCAAATTGGAGAACCTCTCCTCGTTCTTAGTGGCCAGACTGTAAACCACTGCAAGGTGTCGTCTGACCACGCCTACGCCTACCAGCCGACAACAGAGCCAGCCAAACTGAGCGTGTGCGTGTACAGCTGATGTCCCTGTATTCACTCTAATTAATTCGTCAAATATCCCCTCCTGTGGAGATTGTAGACAGTGTGCATGCATTTGTTCATATAATTGCGTATCGCTCGTCATGTCGCGTCTGTGCTGATGTTCTTGTTGTACTGTACGTGCGTTTGGCGAATAGACAAAACAAACAAACCATTTAGAGGCAGCAGCTTTGTCACCATCTATCTACTTACAAATGCGCCGCGTGCACGGGTATGTATATTTGTGTGTTTGCTTCGAGTAAACTCGCGAACCGCTTGACGTACGTGCACGTGAGATGGCTCGATCGAATCCTCGCGACCCCGAGATGGTCATGGGCAAGGTCGATTTTTGATATGCAAATTCGCACCGTAGTTATGGCGCATTTTCGAATGTTGCAGCACACTAACACTACCGAACGAATTGCACATGGATGAATCAGGGTGTACGCGTCAGCGTACAACCCTAATATGTGACCACTTCTCAATGCGGGTTTTTGAATTTTCGATCTCCTATAACCTTTCATTGCCTGAACGGATTTCGACGCGTTATGGCGCAAATGAACCGCCTTCTTCTGGGGCATCGAACGCGCCATAATGCGTTTCCTTGCTTTACTGTAAGGGGTCAATAGTTCGAAAAATGTTCCAATTTTGCGGCTTTTTTTTCATGTTCTCCTCCCAGTTTTTGGAGCACTGCCCGCGAACGCCGAAAGCAATCAGGATGAAACTTTGCACGTGTGGGCAACCCATGGCAACAATTTGTGGTGCCAAAAGATTCTTGTCTAGACTTTGTATATCCAGAGATATTACCGATTTTATGCTTTTTTGAAGGACCCGAAAAGTTTGTGCCCTATAGGCGCTCCAACCGTTCGTCGCAGAGCTTCGCTATAAAGGAGAAAGTTGATGGCCAGGTCCTAACTTAGAAAAGTTTCAACAATTGGACCGCATTGGACGCACTAAAATACATCTCCCCATTATACAAATGACCTAAAATGGCGATATTTCGGTGTGGTTAGCGCGGATCGTTTTGAGGTCAATAATAAAGTTGATCACCAATTGGTGTGGAACATTTCATTCTTAGTGCCAACGAGCTCCGACGCACCAAAATATTTTCACTTCTGGGAAAATCGCTATATCTCGATGTGGGTACGTCGGATCACTTCGGCTAAAACACAAAAGTTGACCGCCTGCACGTGTAGATCATTTTGATTCTTTACATCCCTATGCTCCGACGAACCAATATGGCACTGCAGATGTGCACGCACGCACGCACACCTTCAAATGGGCTGCTTCACAAACAACTCGATGTGGGTAAGTCGGATCATTTCGGTTAAAACACGAAAGTTGACCGTCTAGTCATAGCGATCATTTTTATACTTTACATCACTATGCTAAAACGCAGCAATATAGCACAACTGCAAGCGCAGGCACGCACGCACACGCTCACACGCTTCGATCACGCCATCGTGCGCGCATGTCTGTCAGACCGGTTGCAAGTAACGCGCGGCACACTTCTTTGTCCGGGTGTACACTGTATCAGAGCGGATTTTGGATTTTTTGATCGCCTGTAATCGACTTCATTATGTACTGTAATTTTTGATCGACTTTTGATTATCTAAACCGATTTTGGCGCGTTTCTATACGATGCGTGTCTCCTACTGCGATTGAGGGATTCCACCGGACACGCAACATTTGCTTTTTTTTTTGGTACGCTGGGGCATGTGTGCGTTCTGGTCTGCTGCTGTATGTCTGTATGTGCGTGCGTGCGTGCGAGCGTGCGTGCGTGGGTGCGTGCGTGCGAGCGTGCGTACGTGCGGGTGCGCACACGTGTGTGCATACATGCGTGAGAGCGTGCTTGCGTGCCTGCATAGGTTTTGCGTATCAATGCTTGTCTTACGAAAAAACACTGTATTAAGGAAAATTTTGCAGGTGGCTGCAAAAAAAGGTGAATATGTGACGCTATTTTGTTAAAGTCCAGTTTGAAAAAGAGGGGTATAATCAAGGCACGCCTCAAGCCACGTACGCTTTGCAGCTGATCAACTTCAGTTTGAACAAACCGTGTATAAAAACTGAACCAAACGCAGCAACACGTCACATATTTGGCATTTTTTGTGCGAGCCACCCTCATTCAGCCAAAACGCAACAGCAACCCTTTCACATCTCATCTCTCTCTGACAATGCATTGCCATTGGCCATTACCATGGACCTGGCACAGCCAAACTTCCAGGATAAATAATCGGCACCCTGCTAACATTTGTGACATGTAGGTTGCCACTGCAGTTAGTGATGTGTAGGCAATGCATACATACTGTACTGGCTCCATTTGTCATTCCCCTTTTGGCATTTCATCCAATGATGACCTACAACGTTGGCATAGTGCAATGCACCATTTTACATCTTGTGCGTGAGTGCGTGCGTGCGTGCGCGCGTGCGTGTGCTTGCGTGCGTGCGTGCGTGCGAGCCTGCACGTGCATCGTGTTCCATGTGCTAGATTATGGGGTCCTTCCTGTCTGTCTCACAACCAAGTGGCATTCAGTCATGCGGCATATGTGAATGCAGTGTGTTCCAGTTCAGTTAGGTCCTAATAATTGCCACTGCACCTTCCTATGCACGTGAACACAAAAAAAAATAAGGAAAATATGGGAGTGGGAAAATATGGCTGCGAGCACAAAAAATGCCGAATATGTGACGTGTTGCTGCGTTTGGTTCAGTTTTTATACACGGTTTGTTCAAACTGAAGTTGATCAGCTGCAAAGCGTACGTGGCTTGAGGCGTGCCTTGATTATACCCCTCTTTTTCAAACTGGACTTTAACAAAATAGCGTCACATATTCACCTTTTTTTGCAGCCACCTGCAAAATTTTCCTTAATCGCATATCAAATGACTCGCCTCGACGTCGCGAGTCATTTGCATGTGCTCCCGCATAATTATGCAAATGATTACTGTAGTTGTGGTACATTGTACATTGTACTGTACGTTGTAGGTTGCCCAATTGGGAAACTTCCAGAACGCGTGCAGGCACGCACGCACGCACGCACGCACGCACGCACGCACGCACGCACGCACGCACGCACGCACGCACGCACAATGTGTACAGTGGTACACGCTTTTCATAAGCTTGATGGTGCAACACTGAGCATGCGTCCGTTCTAATTCTACTGCTGTGGGTTTGTATGTTTGTGCGTGCGTGAGTTTTTCGATTAATCTTTCTTTTCTTTTGAAAAAACACTGTATTAAGGAAAATTTTGCAGGTGGCTGCAAAAAAAGGAGAATATGTGACGCTCCTTTAGGCCCAGTTTGAAAAAACGCGGTATTAAAAGTAGCCACTTCATCAGATGATCAACTTCAGTTTGGACAAACCGTGTATAATCGAACCAAGCGCAGCAACACGTCACATATTCGGCGTTTGTTGTGCGAGCCATCGCACACAGCCACAACACTACCACTATCAATCCACCCTCACAAACTCGCTAAATAATTTCGCTACCCTGCCCATCTTAAATTTTTAATATGTGGCTTGCCCTTACAGTAAGTGATATGCACCATCAATTCACGATCTTGAATACCAAGTACATTGTATACCCTACATTCAATCTTCGATTCTCTTCATCTTTGTTCCGCTTCTGTTAGCCTGTGCCTATGGACGGACGGAACTGCCATCTGTAGACGTCCAGTCAAGGACAAGGCCCGCTCTCGTCTCTGAGTCCAAGGAATGGAAGGCCTCGGTCCTCATGCAGCCTGGACTGCCTTTCCAGTGATCCAAGCGAGCAAAAACAAACGCCGAATATGTGACGTGTTGCTGCGCTTGGTTCGATTATACACGGTTTGTTCAAACTGAAGTTGATCATCTGATGAAGTGGCTACTTTTAATACCGCGTTTTTTCAAACTGGGCCTAAAGGAGCGTCACATATTCTCCTTTTTTTGCAGCCACCTGCAAAATTTTCCTTAATTTCATTTCAGACAACAGTCATTCTAGCGACATCGCTGTTGCCCAGCTAAAAGTGACACACACCACTGCCCTACACACGTTGCAGGTAGAACTAAGAACCATACATAAGTGCAACAGGATTCTTGGTGTGGTGTGGTATGTATTTCAATGCTGCTGATTACGGATTTTCAAAGGACAGGTAAATGATAAGTTTCGGTACGCTAATGTACATTGTGTTTGTAGAACAGCTCCTTAAATTATACCTGAGTGCCTGTTCACTGTTGTGTATACTCTACATCCATTAACACAACAAATTTATGTTACTGCAATACAAAAAACAGTTATCCCAATTTGCAAAATAGAACAATTTGTAGGTATCGTAATTCGAACTGTGGTAGAATCAAAATATTCTATTCATTGGATCGTGATTTCCAACTTACAAAATATTTGGTGTCTTGTATGTTTGGTTTGTGTTTGGTGTCTATGTATGTACGTGCGTGCGTGCGTGTGCATGCGCGTGCGAGTGCGTGTGTAGGTAGGTATGCGCTTTTCCTGGTATGCTAAGTGCCACTGTATTCTGTCATCATGTAGCGAGCGCTAAAAACGCCGAATATGTGACAAGCAAATTGATTGTTCATACCATTGTATGCTCTTATACAATCGTTTTTCAAAGTGGACTCCACGTCAACTGCAACGCTGTCATACAATCGTTTTTCGAAGTGGACTCCACTGCAATGCTCTTATACAATCTTTTGTGGACTTCAGCAATGCGCGAATACCATTTTTCTTTTCAAGCTCAACTTCTGTCTACGGGAGTCACATATTCCCCTTTTTTGCAGCTGCCTGCAAATTTTTCCTTAATTACTGTTTATTCAGCCTAAGATGTATTGAAATATCCAGCCGACCCAGATCAGGTTACTGTACTGGTTGTCAACCTTTCATTACGCTGCTATATACCTTTGATTGTGAGTCTGTGACAACTCCGCACTTGCAATCGTGAGTATTACATCGGTATTCTGTATGTTGTATGTAAAGCCCGATTTACAGCCGCCGGATAGTCCGCCGGATTATCCGCCGGACCCGCTTGCGGACCCGGTCTTTCGATTTACAGCCGCCGGATAGTCCGCCGGACTCGAGTTGACCAACTTTCAATAAAGTCCGCGGACTAGACTAGTCTTTTTTTGAATCTGGCGGAAACGCCTTCCGAGTACAGATATTGCGCAAGTTTTGGTACTTGGAAGTTTCTGAAAGCGCACTTGGAAGTTTCTGACAGCGCACTTGGAAGTTTCTTGCCGCTGCTGCCGGGCGGGAGAGCTAGAATTGAACGTAATTTTTGTTCTTCTTTCATAATAGTGCTTTCGCTGAGCTCTGAGGAGGCGCTGTTGAGCTGGCCGGTCGTCGCGCCAACGCTTGTTTCGAATTGTTTTCTACCGTACCGACAAAAGTACCCGTTCAAAAGAGGGTGTAGACGCGCATTTCTAAAAAAAGACCGGCGGATAGTCCGGCAGCTGTAAACGCGCCTTTTGACCGACGGACTCCGTGTCCGAGTCCGGGGCCGGGTCCGAGTCCGTGACCGGGTCCGGGTCCGGCGGCTGTAAATCGGCCTTAATGGTAACCGTTTGTGACGCTTGTTGCTGTAGATTCTTTGGAGATTTTATAAACAGTGTTCAGAGCGCACGCGCGATGTATATGAAGTACGCGCGGTACCATATCCCTTTCAAAAACAAATGTACGAGAAACTTACTGTACATACGGGTTTTGTGTGGATTTTGCACGGGTTTTGGAACGTCTTGGTGCAACACCGTCTATACCATGAAGGTAGCCTGTCGTATCCATCCGGTAGGAATTATTTACCAACGTCCAGTCAGCAAATCTGACGATCCTCGCTGTCTGAACAACTTGGAATGACTTTTGCGAATGTGAAATACGATACATGCGAGATGTTTGCGTGGCGTTAGTCTGTGTGACTTCAGAAGTTGTTCATACAATACAAAAAAGTATACAACGTGTAGTGTACTGTACCTTTCGCGTGTAAAATTCCCCTTGAACGCGCTCTCCAATATCATAGCGAAAAACGCTCTTTCTGAAGAAAACGCGGACGCCGTGCACGGGCGCCGGGACGAAGTGGAGGTCGCAACTGGAAGTCGCGCCGACGGCGGCGGCGCCCAGGTCGCAGTCGACTTCGAAACTCAGCCAAAGATAGATGACGACGTATCCATTGGCGAGGTAGAGCCGCGCATCGCCCCATGACAGCTGTCGCCTGCAGGGGCAGCGATTCCGATTGCACCACAGCCGGCGTTGACACGTTGTAGACGTAGTACAGTTCGCCTCCTACCCATTTTGGAGCAGTGGCGACCTCGGCCGCCACACCCAGTGTTGGTCGTCGTTTGTGAGGCCGGTTGTTACAGGGCTTTTCGTAGCGGATGTCCTCAGTCTTTCGTCTATCCAAAACTGACAAGCGAAAATGCATGTAATATACATGTCGTGTAAAAGTAGTACTAAAGTTGAGCATGGGATCAAAACCCGAAAGTTGACCGTCTAGTCATAGCGATCATTTTTATACTTTACATCACTATGCTAAAACGCAGCAATATAGCACAACTGCAAGCGCAGGCACGCACGCACACGCTCACACGCTTCGATCACGCCATCGTGCGCGCATGTCTGTCAGACCGGTTGCAAGTAACGCGCGGCACACTTCTTTGTCCGGGTGTACACTGTATCAGAGCGGATTTTGGATTTTTTGATCGCCTGTAATCGACTTCATTATGTACTGTAATTTTTGATCGACTTTTGATTATCTAAACCGATTTTGGCGCGTTTCTATACGATGCGTGTCTCCTACTGCGATTGAGGGGGATTCCACCGGACACGCAACATTTGCTTTTTTTTTTTGGTACGCTGGGGCATGTGTGCGTTCTGGTCTGCTGCTGTATGTCTGTATGTGCGTGCGTGCGTGCGAGCGTGCGTGAGTGGGTGCTTGCGTGCGAGCGTGCGTACGTGCGGGTGCGCACACGTGTGTGCATACATGCGTGAGAGCGTGCTTGCGTGCCTGCATAGGTTTTGCGTATCAATGCTTGTCTTACGAAAAAACACTGTATTCAAGGAAAATTACAGGTGGCTGCAAAAAAAGGTGAATATGTGACGCTATTTTGTTAAAGTCCAGTTTGAAAAAGAGGGGTATAATCAAGGCACGCCTCAAGCCACGTACGCTTTGCAGCTGATCAACTTCAGTTTGAACAAACCGTGTATAAAAACTGAACCAAACGCAGCAACACGTCACATATTTGGCATTTTTTGTGCGAGCCACCCTCATTCAGCCAAAACGCAACAGCAACCCTTTCACATCTCATCTCTCTCTGACAATGCATTGCCAATGGCCATTACCATGGACCTGGCACAGCCGCAAAACTTGCAGGATAAATAATCGGCACCCTGCTAACATTTGTGACATGTAGGTTGCCACTGCAGTTAGTGATGTGTAGGCAATGCATACATACTGTACTGGCTCCATTTGTCATTTTCCCTTTGGCATTTCATCCAGGGATGGTGGCCTACAACGTTGGCATAGTGCAATGCACCATTTTACATCTTGTGCGTGAGTGCGTGCGTGTGCGCGCGTGCGTGTGCTTGCGTGCGTGCGTGCGTGCGAGCCTGCACGTGCATCGTGTTCCATGTGCTGGTATGGGGTCCTTCCTGTCTGTCTCGCGACCCAAGTGGCATTCAGTCATGCGGCATATGTGAATGCAGTGTGTTCCAGTTAGGTTGGTATTAATGATTGCCACTGCACCTTCCTATGCACGTGAACACAAAAAAAAATAAGGAAAATATGGGAGTGGGAAAATATGGCTGCGAGCACAAAAAATGCCGAATATGTGACGTGTTGCTGCACGTTAAGTTTTTATACACGGTTTGTTCAAACTGAAGTTGATCAGCTGCAAAGCGTACGTGGCTTGAGTGCCTTGATTATACCCCTCTTTTTCAAACTGGACTTTAACAAAATAGCGTCACATATTCACCTTTTTTTGCAGCCACCTGCAAAATTTTCCTTAATATCAAATGACTCGCCTCGACGTCACAAGTCATTTGCATGTGCTCCAGCATAGGTATGCAAGTGCATTACTGTAGGTGTAGTACATTGTATGTCGCCTAATTGGAAAATGGTAAATAAACTGTGCATTTATGAATTGCATGTCAAATGACTCGCCTCAAGCGTCAAGGGCCGTCACATGCTCCCGCATCATTATGGAAGTGCATACTGTACAGTGTAGTACATTGTATATCGCCTAATTAGAAAATGGAAAATGAACTGCGCATTGATGAATTGCATATCAGATGACACGCCTCGATGTTACGAGTCATTTTCACATGCTCCCACATAACTATGCAAATGATACTGTAGGTGCGGTACATTGTATCTTGCCTAATTGGAATTGATGAATGGCATATCAAATGACTCAGCTAGACATCATGAGTCATTTGCATGTAATCCACAGTGCATTGTGCAAATGAATACTGTAGGTGTGGTACATGGTATCTTGCCTACTATAAATCCCCCAATGAACGCCCTGGGCGTTCCATTTTTCAACCCACCCTCCACCCTGGGCGTTCATTAGAGGGGGCGTCAAATACACCTTGACGTGTTGGGGGTGGCGAGACAGCGGCGACCGACTCCTCATCAGCTTGCCCTTGACCGTCCGCCGCGGTGCGACTTCCGCCCCGATGAAGGGCCAACCGCGAGGGATAACGGGCACGGATGCCCCCCGAACCGTCCCCGCCAGGTCGAGAAAAAAGGCCGAGGACAAGGAACCTGCTGCAGGCGCCCTAGCGGTTTCAACAACAACAACCTTGAAGTTGCTGTAGTCGGCGTGTTGTGGCTTGTCATCACAGAAGCGCAGGTCGATCCTCAGTCGCTGGGGCTGAGGAGCAGCTCGTCAGCATCTGCATGCTTTCCAAACCCAACCAGTAGTCATTGCTGGCAGACCCCAAAGCCCTCGACGTATTCATTGTAGAAACGGTCGTAGAAGCGGACGTTGTCGTAGAATCGTCTGTGCAACAGAACTGCCAGTTCATCTGCGTTAACTGGGGCTGGTGTCTGTTGGCTATCTAGCAAAGCGGATAGAGGCATGGACCAATGATCGTAAGGTCGCTGGTTCAAAACCCCTGATGGCACTTCGTTTGTACATACATACATAGGAGTCCCCATGAAACATCAAGTTGTGAACGTCACATTGCTTTGGCTTTTACCCGAAATCCGTGCCAGGGACAGGGTCTGGCCAACACTGTTGCACTAGTGATGCTGATGCTCGTTTCTGGTTTCAATGCATCCTAAACGGTCTGTTGTACGCCGTTTATGGCCTCTACTGTTCTGTGTCAGTGGTTGCACCCAATTAAACAATAAATTGACTTGACGCTACGGTCACCTCATCATGAGCACTGTGCATCCGCCACCATCGCCATCCATGTCACAGTAGACCCCGCGAGGCTCGCCGCCCACATAGATGGTGTAGTGACCGCTCTGAGCATAGCGGTCTGCCAGCTTGATCGAGGCGCAGTCCTGAGGGCGACTGAAGTCCGTGCCACCCTTTGCCACCGCTTGCAAGGGAATCGCCGCCTGAATGCGCCAGGGTCTCTCAAAGCGAACTCGCACAAATGGGCAGTAAATTTGACACGATATTGATTGACGATATTGACACCTCGCTACTGCTGCTGGCTGGGTGTCAGCATTTGTGCCAGAGTGCGTGGTTGTACAGTTGTATAGTGCACTATATTCTACAAACACCACGGCAGTGCCGGTGTGGTAAAAAATTTACTCCCCCATAAAATCTACTCCCCAGAGAATAGTATTTTAAGAAATTACCTCCCCATGGGAGTGAAATTACCTCCCCAGTGGGAGTGAATTTCATATGAAAACTACTCCCCCACTTAAAAAATTTACTCCCCACCTCTGCGTTTCCGCAACACAATGCAGCAAACGCAGGACTTTATGTTCGGTGCATTCTTCAGTTCAGCACAAATAAGATACGACACAGTACACCGTTACATGTCAAGCTAGCTCGCTTTAAAGGGACTTTGTTTGAATTTGTTTTTTTTCAATCAATCGAACTGTCTGTGCTTTCAGTAGTGGTATGTAATCGTCTAAGATTGCTCTGAGGTTGCACGGATGCTCAATAAATGGGAGGACTCTGGCTTTACTCAAGGCGTGTGCAGATTGTGAACAAGGGCCACTCCCTCGCGCCCACCATCCACTCATTCCGTTTTCTTCGCTTGGTTCGTGGCATGGGCAGCTGAGTATGCAGATTACTTATGCATGACTCCGCTTTACTAGTGGTGAGACACGTACTGTCTCGTTCCCGACCCGAAATCTTTGCGGAAGAAAGTTGAGGTCACGGGCTTAACGTGCTTGCTGCTCCAGATGCTGGCGTGGCTACACAAGTGAGTCAGAGACGATTCAATCGTCACAGGCGTCACTTTCTTCAGCTGCAGTCACATGCAACGCTCAACATGACGCGAGTCACAGGGGGAGTAGATTTTTTAAGTGGGGAGTAAATTTCATAAAAAATGAGATCCCCAGTGGGGAGTAAATTACATAAAATATTTTGCTCCGGGTGAATGTATTTTTTAAAATATCGCTTCCCTGGGGAGTCGATTTCATGGGAGTAAATTTTTTGGCACACTTAGGTGCACGCACCATGCAGCAGCTGTATGTAGTAGCTGCGATGTACTGCAGAAGTCAAGAGAGCGACCTGTTCAAACACGACTTGTTTAGTAGTGAAGCACTGCGCTGCGCCAGAGCAGCTGGATCCTCGTGGACAACAGGTCGCCCACTCCGCGCAGCAGACGGCCTCCGTCATGGGGCAGCACTGGTCGCTGCAAGCCGTGTGCCCTTCACTGCAGGCGCCAGAGTCAACGGGCTTCTAAAGATGCGAACAAGTCAGGCCGACCATGTAACCCCGTTTCTAAAAGAAGACCATTCTGGGGGGTTGGACGGGTGGGGGGGGCAGTTTTGAAGAGGGAGGGGGTGTCAGAAAGTAAAAAGTGTACACAAATAGGGTCTAAATAGGCATTTGCGGTCAAAAATGTGTTAAAATCGGCTATGAATAATGCGCTATTTAGCTGTTTTAGGGTAAAGAAACGATGAAAAGGACGAAAAATACACTATACTTTTTATAACAGTAGTTCTTAGTTGGAAAACTTTAAAAAAATTCTGGGGAGGAGAGTTGGGGGGGGGGGGTAAACTTCCGAGTGGGTGGGTGGAAACCCCCCCCCCCCCACACCCCAGTTACATGTATGAGTCAGGCCCTGCGGTTCATCTTCCATTGAGCGTCCTCAACGCTACGATTTGACCAACTCTCCAAAACCCACAAACAACGACCCTACAGCGACAAAGCGCCCCATATCATTCATTTGAGAATCATTTCCGCACTCACTGCTTTTTTCTCAATAGTGGCTACCTCAATGTTTTCCTGCCCTGACTTGATCGGATTCATAATACTGTCAAACCTTTTGACGTCCATCTTCAAATGGTTCAGCTTCCTGTTCGGCCGCGACGGACTGCTCACTTACTCGACGAACCGACGTTGCAGCGGCCACGAAAAGTAGGGCGAGCGCCAACAAAAGTCGCATATTGGTCGTTTCTCTTTGAAAACTTCTCATTTCTCCAATCTTTCCGCAGCGAATAATCGAAAATATAACTCGGAGCTGAAGAAATGGAAAATGAACGAAGCGTGGCGAAATCCTCCTCGCAAACACATCGCGGATGCGATTAAATCAATTTTTCAAACCGAATTTGCTCAGGGGCAGCTGTGTCAACGTCGCGCAGCTTCATGAGAAGCACGCGTCGTCGTGCTCCGTTTGATCCGCACATCCGCTCGAGATTGTCCGACAAAGGAACGACCGAGAATCCGCCGCACGACGATTGACCCAGATTTTGAATCATCCCCGAGTGCCCGCATCCAGCTTTGCTCGATTGCATTTGGACGGACGCGGAAGATTACCGCACGGACGCGTGGAGGCACATTAGGTACAGTTGTCCTGGTCTTTCAACCGTTTTTGTTGAATTGAAACGGCATTTTTTACGCGTTGCGGTATGTACATACGGTAAGTGGCATTTGGGGGTGCGTGGAGCAAAATAAAGGTCTGAGTAATTTTTTCAGCTAAACAGGGCCAACACACCGTTAATCCCAAAATGAACCCTTGGCGTTCATTTTTTCAACACACCCTCTACGCCCCCCCCCCTGAATTTTCCCAAGGGATTTTCACTCAGTCTAAAGCGATAAAAGTGAGTAAATGTTGGTGTATTTTAGTGCTTTTCAGTGTTATATACCCATAAAACAGCTAACGAACACTGTTTAGACCCCATTTATACCCATTTTTGACCAAAAAGTACCAGCATAACTCAAAAAATGCCCCACGCGTGTGCGTGGGGTTCCATGGGGCATGTGCTAATTTCTCACACTCAATCTATGTAAATGTCAGTCAGTTCAAGTTGCCCCATTTTTCGCTGCACATTTCCTTTCATTGCAAGCGAACACAAAAATCGCCGAATATGTGACTTGTTGCTGTGCTTGGTTCGGATTTTATACATGGTTTGTTCAAAGTGGAGTTGATCATCTGCAATGCAGAAGTGGCTAGAAATCAGTGGGGGTATATGCCTTAATACCACTTCTTTTCAAACTGGACTTCAACAATAGAGTGTCACATATTCTCCTTTTTTGCAGCCCCCTGCAAATTTTTCCTTAATTGTTTCATTCGAGCTGTACAAGAGTGTACAATTGTAAGGGGGGGGCTAATTGTATGGGGCAAATAATTGTAATAAACTCGCTCTAAAAAGGGTGCGTAATTACAGATATACACTGTGGCCCAAAAAAAGTGATAGACGCCACTTTGCCTGTCTTGTTCTCGGGACCAGATGATCCGATTGAGCACAAATTTTAACATGACATACCTCAATACGTTCTGCGCATGCACGCCAAATTTTATCAAATTCCGTTGAGCGCCACTCAAACGACAGCATTTCTACTAACGCCATGCCAAAAATCGAGTGTTTCTCGTGACGAGCACGTTCGATAGGGCTCAAATTTTGTCGCAACACGCGTCAACTTGCTCTGGATCATTTCAATACATTCAATTACATTTTGTAACGTGGCGCGAAGATTGCTGCAAAACGTGAACATCCCATTTAAAATGCAGGTTTTAGAATTCGAACACCCACGAAAACGCCAAACCCAAAAAAAAACAACTGAAGAATCGTTTTAATTTTAAAAACAGTAAATTTCAGTTAGGACTACAGCTTGACAGGTGCCGCATAGTGCGTTTTGCTTATATTTTTGGGAATTACGATACTGCCTTTATTCAAATCTCGGACGTTAGAAATAAGAAAAAACACTCGATTCTCGACATCGCTTTAGTAGAAATGGTGACGTTTGAGCGGTGCTCAACGGAATTTAATAAAATGCGGCGTGAGCGTAGGCGTAGAACGTATTGAGTAGATTAAAATTTGAGTTCAATCGGTTTATCTGGTCCCGAGAACGAAACAGGCAAAGTGGCGTCTATCACTTTTTTTGGGCCACAGTGTAGGTGGCTAAATATGAGGGGGCTAATTATAGGGTTTACGGTATTTTTCTAGTATCGCACGTATAAATCGTCCATCCAATGAACTGGTATACTTTTGCTTAAAATGCCACAAAATGCAAAGTTATTCAAATGCAAACCGGGGGAGGACCTTATTCTGCTGGGGGACAATTTTTTTCGTCACAGGACGACGATAAAATCGGCAAACCTCAGTCAGGGGGTAGCCCAGTGGATTTTGAAGGATGAGTGCGATGGGTCAGGACGCCTCCTCTTTCGTCGTCGACAGCATAACGAGCAACCTCACCAACTAGGTACCTGACCTCCGTTCACGCCGTGCGTGCGTGCGTGCGTGTTGCGTGCGTGCGTGCGTGCGTGCGCGCACATTCGTGCGTGCGCGCGCATGCGTGCGTGCGTGCGTGCGTGCGTGCGTGCGTGCGTGCGTGCGTGCGTGCGTGCGTGCGTGCGTGCGTGCGTGCGTGCGTGCGTGCGTGCGTGCGTTCTAAAAGTGAAGTCTCAAATTCTCAAATTGTTCTCGGTCTAAAGCTCTCAAATTAGAGTCCAACAAAACTAAAACCGGTTTCAGCACGTTCTGGGCTCCAACAAGCTGGGTTTAAGAAAACTTGGCCAACATCGACAAGCTGAGCTCCACCTGAGCTCCAGCTAATTGGCGGTGACTCTGTTCGATGCTTCATCGTCCCCTCGACGACGCACAAATACGACGCCAATGCTGCGACATTCTTGGATTTGTTAGGGAGAGACTGGAAAAATATATATTGCTGAGCGACTTCAGCCGCCGTTAGATTTGAGAAGGGGGAACAACCAATCCGGGAGGGGGAATACTTAATTTCGATGAAATCCATAATAAGTATTCCGGGGGGAATAGTTATTATGGCTTGCGCCCATAATATGTATTAAGGCCGGAATAAAAAATGGGGGGAATACTTATTTCGCGACACCGGCTCGTGGAGCCACCATCGTCGCGCTACCCAAAGCGGGTAGGTACGCTTGCGCAAAATTGTGATTTAAATGTCGCGTGTTCGCCTACGGCTGGACTAAAGACGACTCTTGTCTCCTAGAAAGGTAACCAGTGAAATCGTAATGAGCACATTTTTGTAGCAATTTTTACGGTATGTGGATTTTTATGTAATACCAAGATTGACTCGCTCTTAGTGACGACGCCAACGAAGCCCTGGTCGACGCTTTCAAACGTCGCAGCTCTTCTAGTCGTTTTTCCTACTTTTGCTGCTTGCTAGTAAGCCAATTGTTGCAACTAGCTATGAATCTGACAAACCAACCAGTAAGCACCACAATCCTAGAAAATTTGACGATTATATAGGTACTAGGATAAAGGCAATAAGTACCTCATACTCGAATAGACCATATACGGATATCTGTAGGTGTATAATTCGATAAATAGAGTACATATAATTTTGCCTGGCTCCCGTCCAAACAACAACCACAGCCCGTTGGTAGAATACGCTGACACGTGTCGTCCCATGTCTCACTCGCAACCCACGCTTCGCTTGTGCACAGATGCTTAATCCATAAAACGAGAGAGTAACAAGCGGATGAGGAACTTATGGTCACGCGTCAACAGACAGAGTAAATCTACACATTGCGCCACTTGACTCAGTGCCGTGAAAAAAAAGGAAAATGTTGTCGAAGCGACTGCTGATCTTTTTCTCTTTCTATAATTTGCATTTTATAGCGTTCCAAGCGAAAGTATACCAGTTCATTGGCTGGACCATTAATAGGTACGATACTGGAAAAAATACCGTAAATTCTATAATTAGCTTCCTCATATTTATCCCATCCCCCTCTATATATTTACGCACGCTCTCTAGAGCACGAGTTTATTCCTTGGAGTTTATTAGCCCGCTCTATATTAGCCAGTCCCACAATTATGCACCCTCCTACGGCTCTAATAATAAATAAAACAATTAGCCCTCGGGGGCTAATCATAGGCTTTACAGTATAGCCTTTACAGTATAGTACAGCCTTTACAGTATACAGTTTACAGTACAGTATATACCGCAAGCCTAGTATTATGGGGGTGACGCTTTTTTATGGGAGTGTACGGCGGTCATTGTTATTTGTTGGAGGGTGAGATGCGGGCAAATCGATGATGCCGGGAGAGGGCAGTTATTGAAGAGACGCAATTCAACGGGAGAAGCTCATTGCCGATTTTAAGATAAATACAACGAACAGTCAGCCATAATTTGTTGAGACATATGCAAACGCTTGTTTCAGACGACCATTGCACGAATTCCCACTCAAGGACAAAGGCAGCTGCGGTGCGATCTGCAACAGTTTGAGAACAAAAGGTAAAATTCACCTACCAAATAAAAACGCAAAAGCAAAAACGACAGTTACAACTTTTAACTCACAGTCCATTCAAGACATAAAAATTTAAGAGGGTGAGAGAGGCGCAAATGCAAAGCGCAAAGTTGAGTCCCAAACCTAATAATACAGCACCAAGCACTTTTTCCCCTCCTACAAAAGCCAGCTCACAACAAGTTGTTCTAACCGCAGTTCAACGGTCGATTGTTCGTATTGCGTTTCTTCGCAGCCTTTTCCACGGGTAAGATTGTGGTTCAGTCCCAATTAGGAACTTCCTCAGTTTAACACAGTGACTGAAGGTCCCTAACTCTGACCCAACAAAGCTCTTCAACAAAGTCTAACCTGTGGGTGCCGTACACAAGAACCGGTTCGAAGAACTTTAGGCTGCACAGCCTTTTCCTACGACCATCATCCGCGATCCATGTGCCGGCTCTTCTCGTGCAGTGGCGAGTGTATACCAGTCCAGAAGTCCCGAACGGATTCGACATTCTACTTCAACCCCTTTTACAGCAACAGCACGGCATACCCGTTCACCTATCCGTGTCCCAATGGAGAGATTGAGCTAGGTGGGCCGTAAGTGGAACGAAGGGTACATACTACAGGGTGTACCGGAAATTTCAATCAGGTTCAACGTCTGACTCCTAATGGGCAGGGTAGCCGAGGGGTCAAACAATGGTGTCCTTCCTCCCACTATTGCCCAGAGGGGCGCCAATGGAAGTAAGAGCACCAAATGCTGTTTTTGGGCTACTTTTTCATGCCGGTGGCTCTAAGAGCATTTCATGCATTTACCTTGATCAAGGGTGAAAACCCATATTATTCATTCAATGTAGCTCGCATTTTACCTCTTTCTAACCCGCTTTTGCGATCAAAATTAAAAATTTGATGGTCGAAACTGTAGGTACCGCTCCACTAGTGCCACGGCAGCCGAAGGTTGAGGTCCCAGGTGTACTATTCGAGAATTAACGGTGGCATTCATCAGATTTTTGCAATTCTAGGATTTGCACTACCGCCACACGTGGAGACCAGCAACGTTACGGAAGCGACAAATGTTTACGAATGTCTCGCGGACTGTTGCGCAGCCACAACAAACAGTAAGTGCCACCATGCGAACGTATTCGCCTTCTGCGAACAACAAGATTTCGTGAAAAAAAAAACTGGACAGTTCAGGTTGCAACGCGTTGACCTTTGACAAGAGCTCGGGACTGTGCTCTCACTATGTGTGCAACTCGACCGCGGGCTGTCCGCTCACCTATTCCGCAAACGCGACCTCGCTGCTCAGCGGCGCACTGCCCGCGCCTGCGCTTCGAAATTTTACGGGGGGCGGTGGAATCGGCTTTGCGAGGATACAGAAACAGGAGCCACTCACGACAACAACGACAACAACGAAATTGCACAACGAAATTGCGCAAACAACTACAGAGTCGGGGACAACAGCGATGAAAGGGACTGCACCACGCTCCACTACATTTACCACCACAAGGAGTGCGGAAAGTAAAGGGAAAATTGTTGGGATTCAATTAGCCGAAATTACGTCTCGACCAGGCCAGGGAATAACTGAGCCAGCCGACACTGCTTCCACACAACTGCCAGTGCAAAGACATACCACAGCTCCCAGCTATAACAAGCCACCAGTATCAACGCGTTCATCGAAAATGACACCGGAAGGAAGACCACTACAACAATCTGTACCGAGCGACGAGACAACAGAAACAGAAAGCACAGCTGAGACAGCGACAGCCAAAACAATTCAAGCAGCGTCAACATTTGAATCTGTCAACAGTTCCAATAAAGTTTCTGAAAGTTGGTACTTGGTAGAGAACCATACCCATCCATGCATGTAACTGCAGGGGAGGGGGAGGGGGTACCACCCACCCACTCGGAAGTTTAGTCCTCCCCAACCTCCCGACCCTCCCCCAGAATTTTTCTGAAGTTTTGTTTTCCAACTTGTCTATAATCATAAAAAGCGGTGTATTTCTCGTCTTTTTTGTACAATTTTTCACTTCTGACACCCCCCTCCCTCTACAAATCTGCTCCCCTCCCAACACCCCCAGAATGGTCTCCGACCCTCCCCCCCCCACTCTCAAAAACCCGGTTACGTGTATGAACTGCACCCCCCCCCCCCTCCCACACACACACACAGTCGGCAAACCTAGCCCCCAGCCCAGCCCAACCAGTTACAGGTATGGGGGGGGGGGCGTTGGGGGCCCCCACTATTTTCCAACACCCCCACCGTCAAAAATAGGTAAGCATAGGGTCTAAAGAGTGTTATTTCGCTGTTTTATGGTCATATAACACTGAAAAACACTGAAATACACAAATGAAGTGCACAACATTTACTCACTTTTATCGTTTTAGACAGAGTGAAAATCCCTTTGAAAAATTCTGGGGGGCCAAAAAGTACAAGTATAACTCAAAGAATGGCTAGCTCCCCCCACTTTTCGCTCCAGACAGCCCCCCAGAATTCGGCCATTTAGCCCCCCCCCCACTCTTCCAGAGCCGGTAACAGGTATGCCCCCCCACCTACATTTTTCTACATATTTCAACATGGCTAAATGACAACAGTGAGTGTTTTTACATCACTTCCAGAGTTTTTATGCAAACATCTAGTAGAATGCTAGGCTCTGCTTTGTGCAAAATGCATACGCTTGGACCCTCTCCCCCCCCCCCCCAAGATCGAAAGCCCCGATGAACGTATGACCATGCCATAGTCCTGCACGCACGCGCACGCAGGCACACGCTTCTTATGTTTAGCAGCTGACGACGACTCGCACCAAGAATTCGTCTCGTCTCCAATGAGCGCGGAAGCGCGCTTGTCCAACGTACAGTTCGGTTTGGCGGTGGCGGGCAGTGTCCTTTTGCTGTTCGCCATTGCCGGAGGCATATGCTTGTACTGCTGGAGGAGAGGTCGCCTCAAGGACTACGAACTGCACATTCTGCGCAAGCTCAGCCGAGCGGCGGTGCAAGTCATTAAGTGAATTTCCTCTGACTGGAACCTGCAGCCATACCTGTAACCATACCTGTAACCGGGAATTGGACCTGGGGGGGGGGTCCGAGCGCTTTCTGGGGGGGGGGGTGGTGGGGGGGTGGAAATCTGGAGGAGGGGGGGGGGGGTCTGGGCAGAAAAAAATGGGCAATTTTTGGTCTATTTTTAGTCAAAAATACACTGTAAAAGCCTGAAAATAGGTACTTTTTAGCCGAAATACACTGTAAATAACGCAAACTAGACACTTTTGGGTCGATTCTTGCTCAAAAACACTGTACAAAGTGCATTTATTTAGCAATATAGTATGTAGTAGAAAGTTTTCAAAAAGTCTGGGGGGGGGGTTGGGTGGGGTTTCGCACGAACCTGGGGGGGGGGGGTTGGGGGGGTGTGGGGGGGTCAAAACCAGCAAGTGGGGGGAGGGAAACCCCCCCCCCCCCCAAACCCCCCCCCCCCAGTTACAGGTATGCCTGTAACCTGGTCTGGCCGAGTTGCGAAATTTTTTTTGCCTAAACAGCCCAAAATTGGTACTTTTTGGGCAAAAATGAGTAAAAATGGGGTCTAAGGAGTGTTACATTTGTATTTAGCTGTTCTATGGTCGCATTACACTGGAAAGTACTGAAAAACACCAACATTTACTTACTTTTGTTTAGACATGGTTAGAATCCTTCAGGGCAAGGGTTACAGGCATTCCTGCAAGTGCAACCTTGTGTCTGACACATCTAACCCGATCCACGCTCGCTTTCCTTGCGTCCTTTGCGTGTGCTCCGCTTTCTGCGCGTTATTTTCTGTCCTGCATATCCGTGTCGCTCCGTCGCACTTTCGCATGTACCTCCTGCTTCTCAACAACAACGTCGCTCGTTTCTCAACTCCCACACGACACAAATGCGTCTCCGCACGTCAACGCAACGAGCCAGCGAATCCTCTACCAGCAATCACCATGCCAATGTCTCGTTTCTTTTTTTCTCAATGGCTTCTTCGTTCTGCCGAAGGGGAGGGCCTTAGGCGCTGCGCTTCTCGGCGAGCCGCTTGTCGCGCTCCTCGGCGATGGAGAGCTTCACGCCCTTGTTGGCGGGCAGACTGATCAGCGTCTTCGTGCCCTTGCCCAGGATGAAGATGTTGCTCAGACTGAATCGCCGGCGACAATGCCGCAAGGCTGACGACACACGCGCATGCACGCATACACTGGGGGGTGTACACACGTGCTGTGAGGGGTGTTGTTGTTGTTGGATTCGGTAAATGGTCCATCCCATACCCACCCATCTGCATGACGCCTTCCCGTCTAAAGCCGCATAATTAGCAAAAGACATTCAGAAGAAGGCCATCCGTGATCTGGCGTAGCGGAGGGCACGAGAAAATCCACTGAAAGGGAAATCCTCGATCTAGTGGGCCCATCAGGAATCGAACCCACGGAACCGTGCCGGCGCGAGGCCGATTCTCTACCACTAGGCCATACGCCGCGCGCGTGTGTGTGTGCGTGTGTGAGTATGCTAACCGTGTGGCGAACTGGTGCCCCGTCTGGTCCTTGACGTGGACGATGTCGAAGCTGCCGGGGTGGCGCTCGCGGTGCTGCACCTGCCCCACCCGGCCCACGTTGTGGCCGCCCACGACCATGCAGACATTGCCCGGTCCGAACTTGACGAAGTCGAGGATCTTGCCCGTCTCCACGTTGACGCAGACCGTGTCGTGGGCAGAGATGTCGGGATCGGGGTAGCGGATGGTGCGCGCGTCGTTGGTCACCAGGTAGGGCACGCCCTTGGGGCCCACCGAGACGCGCTTCACCTTGCACAGCTTCATCTGCAGCAGGCCGAGAGCGTGTGAAGCATCAACCGCAGCGCAAATTTGACCAGGGGTGGGCTCAGCAAAAAAATGGAGGGGGGGGGGGGTTTACACCCAGCCAACGTCCACACAAATCACAAAAAGTGCCGATATATTCGCTATCTTTTGTGCAAAATGTTCCACCCTGCTGTCCCCCCCCCTTTCCCACCTACAGATTTTTATCCAAAAGGAGGGTACATCGAAACCTCACCAAAAGTCATTTTTCCGCCTAAAAATATACGTAAGGGTCAACATGTATTCCACGGAACATATCTGTTGCTGTTTTGTACGCAGAAAATGACTTTAGCTGAGGTTTGGGAAAATAGCGGCACGGGAGGCATACTGAGTTTTTTTTTGGGGAATAAAAGAATCGGAACAAAAACGGAATATTATAACAATAAGAATTAAAAAAAACTGAATATCAACGCGGATGGTACATTAGGAATATTTTTATTTATACCTTCGCCTCTTCAGCGGAAATGCGGTGGATGGTGTAGCGGCCCTTGACGTCATAGATGAGACGGAAGTGCTCGCCCGTCTTCTCGATGGAGATGACGTCTAAGATTTGCAATTTTATTTGTTCTTTAATTAAAAAAACGCTTTAATTAGTATTTAAATTAAATTTAAAAAAATATACTGCGGATCCGTCCTACCGTACGAACGCTATGGTATTCTCTAGACGCGTTCTCCATCTTCCAGCGACAAATTAGTGCGTACTTTGGAACGATAATTTCATGTAAAAAGCTACGAAACAAAATGGAAACAAAAATCGGTAAAATACATGGATGTATAAAAAAAAAATACAAAAATCGAATTTCAAACCCATGAGTCCGGCGGGAAACTTAAGATCGGTGCGGACCTTTCCGTCGACCTAGACAATTTCAACGGATCTTTTACACTTTCTTTTTTATAAAAACCCGAAAATAAAAAAAAACTAATTCTCGAACCTTGATGAGGCGCTGCTTCATGATTCTTTTGGCTTCGGCATAGGTCAGGGCGTACTTCAGGCGGTTTCTAATGAACAACACGAGCGGCAACGACTCGCGCAGCTTGTGCGGCCCGCAGCTCGGTCGCGGCGCCTGATTTGCGAAAATTAAAATCAAAATAAATCAATAAATCCGGAAAAAATCGTACGAAGGCGCCCGAGAGCTTGTCCAGCATCCAGTGCTTGGGCGCGTTCAGCCGCTTCAGATGCTTCTTGGGACCGCGAGCCATGTTGGCGAAACGAAGCTCTCAGAAACAACAAAAAATTGGTAATATTCTACAAAAACCAAAAACGGCAGTTACTATTGGGTGAGGTTATTTGACGGAACGGAACGGAACGGAATGGGCGTGGCTAACGGCGCGTTATCTAAAAGGTAGCGGCGCCTGGTCGCGCCCATTCCGTTCCGTTCCGTCTCCTTTTCCTACGCAATTGGATAGGCGCGTAGGCGCGTTATCAAAGTGCGTAGGCCAACGCAAACAATTTTTTGTCTTTCAGGTCCACGCAACAACGATCGTGAGCCATGATTCGTGACGGGCGCGCGACGAAATGGACGGCGAATGGTTCTGAAGGTTCTCAATCATTGACATCAACCCAGAGCAACATTCGATCCTTTCCTATTTCTGCTTCCTACCTATTGAACACAAAGACGTTGTACTGAGCGGCTCTATCTACCACATCGGGCGTTCGACTCTAAGATGAGCACGTTCAGCAGAGCACTGATACCGCATGAAATCGCCTTCAAGCCAATTGCAATGTCGCTCTCCCAAGCTCAGCATTTCAACCCAAGCCACTGCTGGCCACGACATGCAGCCATTCGAGCTTGTTCCCCTAGGCCACCAGGCAAGACTCCACGCGACGTTTTCCGTGCTCTTCCAGTTGGATAGAAGGGCTGCAGATGAGAAACGAAAGTCGTCCATGACGTGTGTGCGCTATATAGACGTTATGAACTCCTACATCGTGGCCACAATGCTGCCGACCTACCGATATGTGCCAAGGACCGCTTTCGGCTCTAAAGCCAACAGCGAAACTAGACGCGTCCCAGCCCCAATCTTTTCTCTACACCTGGACCATGGAGAAACGGCCATGTTTGGAAGCACAACTCTATATAGTTGCGCCCAAATCACCGTACAGAACTATTTCAACATCTCCCTGGGTACAACAGAAGCGACGTACATTCGACACAAGGCAGGCGACCTCAAGAAAATCCGCACATTTGACACGGAACTGCACGTGTTTATCAGCTGTTCGAACAAAGCAACGTGAATTGTCGGTTGTTTCTTCTGTCCGATATTCTGTTCCACTCGCGGTGTTGTCACCATTGTCCTTAAGTAATTGGCGAAACCGACTGCCCACATTGTTCACTGTTCGTTTCGTCGCGCGCCCATCGCCATCGTTTTTGAGTGGACCTGAAAGACAAAAAATTGTTTACGTTGGCCTACGCACTTTGATAACGCGCCTACGCGCCTATCCAATTGCGTAGTAAAAGGAGACGGAACGGAACGGAATGGGCGCGACCAGGCGCCGCTACCTTTTAGATAACGCGCCGTTAGCCACGCCCATTCCATTCCGTTCCGTTCCGTTCCGTCAAATAACCTCACCCGTTACTATTCGATGCATGCAAAACAGGCAATTTTCAAAACCTGCAACCTACACAACTTATGCAACTTGGATAACCAAAACATTTTGGTGCGTGTCTCAATCTTCTTTCAGCGCGTCATCCACTGCTCCCACGTCCATTTAGCGTCCAGGCAATAAATTCTTCAGCGTACACAATGTACTGTAGAAATTCGGTCTAGAAAGGGAAATAATTTAGACTCAGCCAAAGCGCTACACAATGAGCGCCACACACGCCAATGGTGGTCGTTATGTTGGTGTGCCTGCTTATGCTTGAGCAGGCTGCAATGCCAAGACAACAATCCGAGATGCCAAACAGCGAGTAGATGCATAGGTTGCCAGAAGCTCCTGATGGAACGTGTCATGACTTCCCTCTCAATGGATTTTCTCGTGCTGTTGCTGCTGTAGATTACAGATGGCATTCTTCTGAATGTCTTTGGCCAATTATGCAGCTCTAGACGAGAAGGCGTCAAGGAGATGGGTATACTACCCACATACATTGACGGCCATTGACATTGACCGGTCATTGACGGCCTCCTAGCATTGCCCCTAATGCAACAACCACATCGTTCTCATTCGATTGCTGCACATATACCGACGTTGGAGCAGTGGATGACGCGGTGTAAGAAGTTTTAGAAACGCACCGAAATGTTTTGGTTATCTAAGTTGCATATGTTGTGTAAGTTGTGTAGGTTGCAGGTTTTGAAGATTGCCTGCAATACATGCAATGCACGCAGAGCTAATGTTTATACATGGAGACCAGGATGACGTGCTGGTAGGTCAGCCAATACACGTTTCTACTAACAACCCGTGCCCAGCCCTTTGTTGTCCATACTTTCTACAGTTTCTTGAGACAGGCGTAGACGTAGGTCTGCGCTTTGCCTTAGGCTAGTTTGGCACACACGCGCACTAACAGGCAAACGTTTATTCAAACACGCTCCAACTTCTCTTCTAGGCAAAAGAAAAGGCCAGTTCTCTCACCGCCCACTGGACACCATTGCAACAGGCGGTCAGAGGGATTGTGTTGGTGACTGAGGGCAGCAGGCTGTGGTGCGTGAGAGCGGCGGAGCAGCAGAACCACTCGCGAAATTGCGAGTGATACGCCTGTCCTCGGCTGGCTTGGGAGCAGAGCCAGTTCACCCCGACGACTCATGTGCCAGCACGGATGGCGCCCTGTTTGGCAACGGCTCCTGGCGCGCCATTGACTGCCTAAACAGACCTGCATTCCGACCATACGCACAGACACATATACACTGTGATTACTAGTGATGCAGTTTGAGTTAGAGTATCAGTCAGCATCTGTTAGAGAATTCACTTAGTATGAATATGGTTCAGTTCGCATAGTATTAGTTGACTACCCACAGCTGCACGACGCTGCTGGACACAACCTCTTCATGCAATTGCGGGTTTATGCTGATCCATCTCCAAATATGCATCGTGCAATCCAATCCCGCTGCAATCCCGCTGCAATCCCAGCTGACGACAAAAGTGCGAGCAGCGGAGATGAGCACTGGCGCATTCTGCATCTGCATGCTGCATGCGACCTTGCAGCTAACGCTTCTCCTCATGGAAGTGCACGACCAAGGCGTCACGGCGCTCGGCTTTGTAGTAAAATTGGATCAATCCAACATATACAGGCAAAGAGCACTTAATTCGAGGCCTTGAACGCCTGGTCACATTACCAAAGGTCTTGAAACCCTGGACAAGTCATCAGACAGCGAGTGCCTAAGCCTGTTCTTCAAACAATTTAACAGTATACAAAACTAAATTAAGGTATAGGTAAATTACGAATCTCTAAATGCATACATTGCGCAACTAGACTGGGATAATCTTCTCGGAGCCCACAGCACCGTTGAATCAATGTGGCAGGCATTCCTATCAATTCTAGAAACAACCTTAGACCAATACATTCCCCTCACAACACCTCGAATACGGTCAACTACACTTTGACGAACTGAACTGCCATTGTATGGTTTCCAGGTGGTCGTCATGACACCCGACCGAGGGGGCGGCGCCGCTTTATGAGTTCTCTTGGACCGATCTTTAGATTAGAAATAGATTAGATTAGGAGGTGAAAAATCACAGGGGAACAGTTGCGCACGTTGGCGGAGACGGACTTCCTGAGTGCCAGCTCAGCTCATTTGCCGTAAATCCTCCAAAGAACGCCCCCCCCTCGAATGAACGCCCCCCCCCCTACAATGAACGCCCAGGGTAGAAGGTAGGTTGAAAAAATAAACGCCCACTCTCCAATGAACGCACAGGGGCGTGCTTTAGAACACAGTTATGTAATGAAATGCTTGTCAAAACAGGTATTGTCACGCGGTATTCTACGTTTGGGTACTGTATATTCCCTGTACGCACGAGAACAGCTATTGTTTAGCCGCTGCAGAAGGCGATTTGTACCAATAACTGTACAATTTTCACGCTTAACTAACGATTATTGGGTCTGCACAGCATTGTTGCAACGCCATGTAGTAGTTGAGTTTATGAACGCCCCCCCCTCCAATGAACGCCCCCCCCCTCCAATGAACGCCCAGGGTAGAAGGTGGGTTGAAAAAATAAACGCTTAGGGCGTTCATTGGAGGATTTACGGTGGGTTAGCATGGAGCCACTGGTTGCGGGGCTCGTTCTGCTGATCTGGCCGCTGTTCTACTGCGCGCTCTACGTGCCGCTGCTGACGAGCCTCTGGCGCATGTCGAGAATGCAGCCCTCCTACCGCGTCTTCTGCAGCTGCTGCGCGTCGGACGTGCTCGCCATGTTCATGCTCGCCCTATTCGGCGCCTCCATTCTCTTGGACGTCGACATCTATCCCACATGGGCCGCACTGCACCAAAATGTCAAATCGGCGTGCGTGCGTGCGTGCGGGCGTGCGTGCGTGCGTGCGTGCGTGAGTGAGTGAGTGCGCGCGCGCAGCTGGAATCGATGCAGTCCTGCTCACCGAAGGTCACCACGTTTGTCACAGTTGACCTTTGGGTCTCTGATGTGGGGGCCAACGACCTGGCAGTACACTTCGTTAGCCGTGCTGCGCATGCGCGCCGTTGTCTTTTACACGCGCTTCAACGCCTGGTTCGGCAGCCGGAGCTGGCGTTTGTCGGCTCTGATTCTCCTGCCATGGGTGTCTGCCATCCCTCAAGAGGTCTACACGGCCATCCGCTACGAGGACGACGAACTTTGGGTTTGGTGCGTCCGTGCTCCAGTACAGTGGGCGTTTATTTCTCCCTCGCGCGCGCCACTGGACGCTCTCTTAGGAATCGGACGACCTTCGGCAATGGGCCGGCCGTCCAACTACAGCGCCTACGAGCAATCCGGCTTGCCCGAGCTGTGGATGGCGTCCATGATCCTGAGCACGATGGTGCCGACGCTCTGCTACGTCCTGAGCTTCGGCGCCGCCCTCTGCGTGCCTGCCGTCAAGCAGGCGCTGGTGGGCTCGGCGGTCGAGGGCCGCCTGCTCGGCAGCTGCCTCTTCAACTTCCTCTTCTTCATCTACGGCAGCTACCACACGTGCGTGTCCTCGCGTCGCTTCTTTCTCCTTCCCTGGGCCATGGGACGCGTTCCAGGACGTACGGCGACTACAGCTCGGACTTGTCCGTGCTCTACGCGAACGCGGTCACGCTCCACATGAGCGCCTCCAACGGATTCGCGCTGCTCGTCTTCTGCCCCACCTTGAGGAAGGAGTATCTCGAGACCATTTGGCCCAAGACGAGCAGCGCAAGCGCCAACAACCAGCAGCCGTCAATGCCAATGGCGCCGCAATGGGCTGCGCCAAGGATTCCGTGAAACTGCGGGTCTTCGATCCGTAGGCACTCCATTTGTCTGCCGCCACTGCTGACTGTACTCGCGCGCTTTAGCCGCTAAAGCGTAGTGCCGTAAGCTTCTGATGAGCACGGAAGCGCGGTGTTAAAAAAGTATTAAAACAAGTATTTGTATAACTTATTTAACTTATCAAAAAGTCAAAGGACTTATTTAACAGTTTTTTAATTAAAAACGTATTTTCAGACATACATTTTTAACACTTTTTGTTTTTTAGCTGTACCCAAAAAAAGTATTTTGACCATATTTGTTTAACTTTTTGTCTTTGGTGACACCGCTATGCACACCAAGCTTCAGTCTAATCCATCTGCCATAGCTCACTCTGTTGCAATGAGTTATTTGTGTGCTGTTTCTGCATGCAAATCCTAATTTGTCCATTTTCCCACTATCCCCATCCCTAGTGGCAGCTGCACATTCAGTTTAATCCTCCACCACAGCTCATTGTGTTGCAATGAGTTATTTCGGTGCTGTTTCTGCATGCAAATTCAAATTTGCAATTTTCCCACTATCCCCATCCCTAGTGGCAGCTGCACACCAAGTTTCAGCTTAAAATCCTTCGCCACAGCTCATTCTGTTGCAATGAGTTATTTGGGTGCTGTTTCTGCATGCAAATCCTAATTTGACAATTTTCCCACTATCCCCATCCCTAGTGGCAGCTGCACACCAATTTTCAGTTTGAAATCCTTCGCCACAGCTCATTCTGTTGCAATGAGTTATTTGGGTGCAGTTTCTTCATGCAGTTCACATTTGACCATTTCCCCACTTACCCCAACCCTAGTGCATACCTGTAACCTGGGGGGGGGGTTCAGGGACTTTCTGGGGGGGGGGGTAAAATCTGTAGGAGATGGGAGGCGGGTGGTTTAGGAAATAAAGAATAGGCACTTTTTGGTTGATTTTAGGTCAAAAAGACACTGTAAAAACCCTAAAAATAGGTACATTTTAGGTACATCGAAACACATGGTAAATAACCCAATAGAGGTACTTTCTGGTCGATTTTGCTAAAAGAAAAATACAGTACAATTTACAGTTTCAAATTTCTGGGGGGGGGGCGTTGGGTTGGCTTTAACACAAACCTGGAGGGGGGTGTTTGTAGGGTCAAATCGCGAAAGGGGGACCCCCCCCCCCTGTCAAATTCAAATTTGACCACTTCCCCACTATCCCCACCCCTAGTGGCAGCTGCGCACCTAGTTTCAGTTCAATCCAGATACCACACCTCATTGTCTCAATAAGTTATTTGAACAAGATAATGCTCAAAGTAGGTTTTCGCCTGCGGCGCATGCTTTTTGCCCACAACTAATGCAAAATTCTTTGAAATTCTCAGGGACGTGGCAGCTACAAATGAAAAATTTTTGCCTGCAGCGCGATTTGAAAATTTGTACAATATGTTTGACGTTTTCTCCTAAAAACAACAAAACCAGAAGGAAAAACGTAAATGTGTTTGTAGCGCAACTGCCTGTTTAAAAACATGCGAAAAAAACATGCAGAACATGCAAAACATGCGAAAAAAACGGCTGCAGTGCCAAACGTGCGAAATATAGCTCTCCAATTGAAATTTATGTAGAAAAAAATTTTGACCTTGCCCCCCCCCCCTGTCAGAAAATCCTGGATCCGCCAGTGGTCCTGAGTTGTAGTGACTACTCCCATCTCCTTTTAGGAGGAGAACGGACAACAAAAAAGCGCTGCCAAATTGCCTACCCAAAAAATTGTTTGAGTGAACCCTCCTCAAGACTATGTTGTCCCCCCTCCCACCATATCCTGGCCACGCTATCGACTAATGCCTATAGCTACAGGCTGGTTGAATTTCCGGCGAAAATTGTTGCAGAACTTGCAGCACCACTTGGTGTACGGGCCTGGGACTGTTTTTATACCAAAAAGTTCAAGCATTAGAACTGCACGCACTCCTTTTGACCATTTTTCTGACTTCTTCGTTCGTCTTTCTTACCCAAAAATATAACAAAAAAAAATTTTAGTACCAATTTTCTTCCTCCCTGAACCACCTCTCCAAATTTTTGACATGCCCACAGCGCGACTCTCCCGGTTACAGGCATGATTGCACGCACCGCGCAACAGCAAAAGCGCAATCAAAACACGACAAACAACGCCCAGCAAAACTGGACTAGCCAACCGCCTAACTAATCTATGCAAATTCCCACGGGTCTACTACAGTTGGGACTCTAGCTGTGGGGCTATTCTCAGTGTGTCTCGATCACTGCTTCTGCATTCTCATCGCTTCCACCTTCTCAGACTGCTCGTCCATCAGCGTCTGCAGCTGGCGCACGCATTTGTGCTCCGCCCCGCAAGTTTTCGTCCACATCAACTGAGCCTTCTCGAAATACTTCAACGCCATGGAAGCCGACTTGACGCTGGCCAGCTTGCCCAGACGATAGCAGAGCACCGGCACGCGGGAGGTGCCTGGATTTGGGCAAACGCACCGGCTTTTGATGAGAGAGAGCGCACGCATGCACCACCACCCAGCCCTCTAGGGCCTACCTACCCTGTAAATGGGCGGGCGGGGCTGACATGTAGCCACGGTCCGCCCCCAGGGGCGTGTTTTGCGGGCTTTCAGACTCGCTGACCATAAAACGCCATAAAACATCTACACCACTTCTGTTCTATGTGCGGATGGGTTGTCCGCCGACCTCACAAACAGGAATGCGCTAGGGGGCAGCAGTATGGCTGCTAACCATACATGTACCAGGGTTTTTGAAGTGGGGGGGGGGGGAGGGAAGGGTCGGAGATCATTCTGGGGGGCGTGAGGGGGGGGGGGGTATCATAGGTGCCCACGGAAATTGGGCCAGGGGAGGGGTAAATCGCCTAATTTTTAGAAGGCAACCCGAATTTCGCCCCACTTTGTGCCGATCTAATGGCAGTAAAAAACTGGTCTACAGTGAACCAACTAAAATTAGCGCTAAATAAGAGCTCCGTCCTCCACATGGGCCGAAACAACCCAGAGTATAGTTACAAAATCGACGATGTTGTGCTACCTGTTGAAAATACGGTCAGAGACCTTGGCATATTGGTTTCTGACACTTTAAAATTCAATGAGCACATTCAGGCAACTCAAAAATCCGCCTTCATTGTGTCATATCGCATTTTTCAGTGTTTTCATACAAAAACCAGAGATTTTCTTTTCTGTATGTTTAAAACTTATGTGAGACCAAAGCTCGAATACGGCTGCGAAATTTGGAATCCCACCTATCAAACCTACATAGACATGATAGAGCGAGTCCAAAGGTCGTTCACAAAACGCATTCCAGGTCTACAAAATTACACCTATCCTGAGCGACTCAAAATCTTAAACACTTTATCCCTGGAAAATAGAAGGAAAATTTTCGACCTGGTTTTGGTATACAAATTGCTCAACGGTCAGGTTAAAATTGACTATAACGCATTCTTCACACTTGGTACAGATAGGCGAACCCGTGGTCATTGTAGGAGGTTGGTCAGGACCCATGTACGCACTAATACCAGAGCCCATTTCTTCTCTGAAAGGGTTATCCCACTGTGGAATGGACTTCCAGAACATATTGTCACAGCACCATCTCTGACGACTTTTCGTAATATGCTAAAATGCTTCTTGGGGGGAGGTAACCAAGGATCCTAGCGATCCCCCTCCTTCCCACTCGTACCCCACAGTATACTGTAAGACATGCATACACGACATATCGATATTGTTTTAGAGGAATTTCGTATTTGCTTCTCCCTTACTCAACTCATGGTGATCTATATATATATATATAAACAAGGTGAATCTCGTGAGTTTGCATTTCGTTCAGTTGTTTTTCTTTCCGTCCTGCTTCGCTTTCTTCGCGTTGTTTCTATGCACTTCGTCGGTATTTTATTTCCTTGCGTTTGCTTGTGACGTTTGGGACGAGTAAAGCCAAATAAATAAAAAAAAAAAAAAAAAAAAGGCAGGGGGTGGGTAAATCGGGATTTTCGGGATGGAGTTTTATACGTCGAAATTGCACAAAAAAATGGTACTTATTGGCGTCAAAAATGGACCCCAAACGGTTCAAAACGTTATCTAAACGCCATTACTATGTACCTTTGAGTTGCAAAGTACAAAAAGACAGCGCCGCAGGCACACTTTTTGCCATTTTTGCAGGACAAATTAGCTTGAAGTTCCAGAAAATCAAAGCCAGGGGAGGGGTCGTCCCGAAAGTCTTTCGGGATAGAGGCTTCCAGGGGAGGGGTATACCCCCCCCCCCTATACCCCACCCATGGGCACCTATGGGGGGTATGCAGATTTGAAGAGGGAGGGCCAGGGGGGTCCCAGAAGGAAAAAATGAACTCAGTGTTGAAATAGGCAATTTTTAGTCAAAAATACGTCCAAAATGCGTTAAAATAGGCTCTAAATAGCGTTATTTAGCTGTTTTAAGGTCAAAAAACACTGAACATAGTCGAAAAGTACACTACTTTTTACAATTGTAGACAAGTTGGAAAACTTCAGGAAAATTCTGGGGCCCCCCCCCACAGTTACATGTCCGGTTGTCCGACAACCACTAACAGGAATGCGCTCGTCGGGGGACAGTATATGGCTGCCAACCCATGAGGTCTCCGTAGAAGGCGTAGGTCTGCTCGATGGCTGCTCCGAACGCGATCAACTGCTTGTAGAAGTCGGGCGAGGGCGCGAGCGCGTAGAGCTGACGCGCCTGCTCGAACGCCTCCTCGCGCAGGTGCAGCAGGTAGACGTTGCGCAAGGGGTCGAGCAGCTCGCCCACCTGTCCAACTAACTGCCTATGCCTGATTACGATGGTGGTACGAATTGAATCGATTGATAGAAATTATATGTATTTTTGTAAATTAGGTATGAGATATGATGTACAAAAATGTACAGACATGAGAGATATCTGCCTGATACGCAAAAGGAAACAAATCGCGGGGGGGGGGGGGGCAGACCATACCTGTGATCGGGTCTGGATGATGGCTCCTAGTCCTAAGTCAATTTAACAAAAAAAAACTTGAAATTCTTTTTATTGCAACCCTGCTTTTTTTTGCCATAAATGGGTCAAAATGGACGCTAAATAGTGTTACTTAGCTGTTTTATGGTCATATTGCACTGAAATGCACCGAAAAACGCCAAATTTACTCCGTTTTATCGCTTTAGACACGGTGAAAATCCTGTGGGAAAATTCTGGGGGTTGGAAAATTAGTGGGGGTGATTAACCCAACCCCCCAGTTACAGGTATGGGGCACACAGACAGTCTGGAACTTGAAATGGCAGTGCTCCCCCTCTTGTTCTTCTCTTGGTGGCTCTTGGGGAGGTGGAGGGCGAGGGGGGGTGCGTCTCACTAGAGGAGAAAGGACCAGCAAACCGAGATTTGGGTTCGGATTTTGGCGTGGCAATACATTCCGAACACACAGCACTGCAGCTGCTGCAGGCTGCATTTTTGTCAGCCTCTTGACTGGCTGGTGGGGGGGGGGGGGCTCGTAAATCCTGGCCTGTTGAGGGGAGTACTCACTACTCTTACCATCGTGCACACCGTTTCCAGTGTCCTTTTTTTTGGGGGGGGGGGTCGCTCACCTTCCTGGTGTAGACGGCCGGGTCGGCCCGGGGATCGGGTTGCGCCTGTCCGATCCAGACGTCGTGGAGACGTTTCACCGTCCGTGCAGCTTCCTTCTCTAGACTCGTTTCAACCGTCTTTGCAAACTGACAGCTGTAGCACTTGAGTTTGTCGTTGCAGAGAACCAGACGGTCCTTCTCGCAGCGCGGGCAGTCAAAGACGAGACTGAAGCGCTTCACCTCGTCCATGGCCGTGTCGAGACACAGTCGACAGGAGCACTTGAAGTGGTAGTGCTCGGCCGGAGAAAGGGCTTTGGAATCTCGGAGGCGGATAGACTTGTTGTTGTTGTTGTTGGATTAGGGGCAACGCCAGGAGGCCGACCGACAATTGCCCATATAGCGTACGCATCTCCAAGACGCCTTCCCGACTAGAGCCGCATCATTAATTTTTAAACACGCGGAGGCACACAAGAAATTGGCTTTTCTTGTGGCCACTCACATTTTTTGAATTTACAAATACTACAGCAGCGGATCCAGTTTCAACTGATTCCAAGCCCCTTCCCAGGAAGGTCCTTCTCTCCGCGGTGGTGGTCACTGTGGAGGGAAAGTGATAGCTGGTCGTCAACTGATTCAATGAAGTCTCGTCGAAGATTCTGCCCTTGAACTTGTCAGGCTGGACGAACCGCATCAGCCGGCTCGCACCCACGACGGACTTTGCCAAATCCGGCTCGCAAGAGTGGTCGAATCTGGAACTCTCTAGATAGATCGCAGAGCCCAGTTCCAGTTGACCCTCCTCAATGTCGTAGTCGTAGATGCTAAACTGGTTCGTCTGGACGACGCCGAACGCGCGGTTGAACTCCGTCTGGGGAATGTCCTGAAGGAAGGAGCCATGGGTAGACTGTAGGTAGGTGGGGCACCCATTGACAATTGACATTTGACATACAGATAAATGTCGACATTGGAGTCCAGAGGGCATGCCTGTAACAGGGGGTGGGGGTTCCCTCCCCCAGAATCTTCTTAACCCCACCAACCGTCCCCACCCCCGTGACACCACCCCCCCCCCAGCAAAGGCAAGGTTGAGGGTCTCAACAACACTCTACTTCTTCCCCATGCGCGCATATAAGTCGCACCAAACGCACGCACACCCACAGACCTTAAAGAATTTGGACCTCTGTCCAAAGAGCTTCTGAAAGGCAAAGTACGCCTTATTCAATCTGTCCGCCGACATGCTCTCTAGGTTGTCGAGCAGGCGGTCGAACGACCTCCTCCGAATCGAGGCGGCGTCGACGCAGTCGCCGAAGCGGCACAGCGACACCGAGTCCGATTCTGTCGTTGGCTTCGAAATCTCGGCCATTTCTTCACAGTCCCCGCTACCACCGCCAGAGGGAGGAGGAGAAGAAGACGCAAGTCTATTCCTGCCGAGAATTCTCGCGACCAGTCTCAGCGCCTCGTTTGGCGCCAGCGTCTTGTCGAGCATCTCCCTATCGCAGCTCAACAACAAGCGACACTCCTACGAGGGGCAAGGTCGCAAGCGACATCGAGGGATGGCTGTCCATAAAACTACTAAGTAATTTTAGTAAGGAAAATCGATTGAAACCAAAATTGAAAATGGGCGCTTGTTCAGTTTAGGAGGGGGGGGTATAAACGCTGGCACTGGCACTGGCACTGGCACTGGGGTATAAACGCTGGCACTGGCACTGGCACTGGCACTTTTTGGAGTATAAACGCTGGCACTACTGGCACTGGCACAAAGTTTGCTGCGTACAAATGTACAGTAGTTTTACAGGTCCCAGCAGTGCCTTCTCTGTGTGCCCTTACATACACGCGTACTCACTCAACTGTACTGTGGTTTTAGCGCTATTAGGCATGCGTTTGTGCTAGTGCCAGCGTTTATCCCATTTGTTCACTCAAACTGTGCGTGGGTTCTGGGGTGACCCAACACTGCAGCGTACCACTGGGTTGCTTTCCAAGACTAATACTTGCGAGAACGCACTGCATATATGCGCGTCGCGATCGTCACAAAGTTGAGGCACGAATTGAAATCTAAGTGGAAATATAACCGCACGATTGCACACAGGAAAATTAGAGTCTGACATAGACGGCATAGGATGGTGACTCAGTCTTTAGTTGGCCTAGAGAATGGAATGGCTGGATCAGCTGGCTTGATCTCATTCCATCGTACACTTGCCACTTTCCTTGCCACTTTAGCAAAGCCTTGAAGTGCACGTTGTAACCTTCTAGGTATTAAAAAAGTTCTATTACTGAATTATTTCAGAAATCGGTACAAGTACAAAAAAAGGTCAAGCACAGGATATTCACACTGCACATTGCAGCCAACGATTTTGTTGACATAGCAGGCAAACGACTTTATGGTCAAGAAGTCCAGCTTCCTCAGCAAATTACTGAAATTCAAGTAAACGTTTCAAAGATTGTCGTTTCAAAAGAAGCACGAGACCGAATAGAATCGCTCAAACATAAAGAAGCCGTACTTCGAACCGAGGAAAGTGAAGAGTACCACAAAGCGTTGCAAAAGTTACACTACTTTGACAACATTGCAACAACAAAAAAATCTGACCAAGAAGATTGGTGGCATTCGATTCTGCTACGTGTTGGAGCATACGGTGGCTTGGCGTTTCTACTTTACGCAGCTTTGTTTTTGACATGCGTGATCTATGATGCAGCGCGCATTCGAACGCGCACTCGTTAAACGTCTGCTTTACTTGCTTCTACTTACAATCGCGATGCGCCATGACCATGATACGCCGTTACAGTGTCGTTCTCCTATGCAGTGCGTTCTCGCAAGTATTAGTCTTGGAAAGCAACCCAGTGGTACGCTGCAGTCATACCTGTAACTGGGGGGGGTGGTTGGGGGGGCTTGGGGGGCCCCCCCACTAGTTTTTCAACCACCCCCCAACTCCCCCCCGACCCCCCCCCCCCAGAATTTTCCCAAAGGATTTTCGTCATGTCTAAAACGATAAAAGTGAGTAACTGTTGGTGTTTTTCAGTGCTTTTCAGTGTTATATGACCATAAAACAGCTAAATAACACTGTTTACACCCTTTTTATACCCATTTTAGACCAATAAGTACCATTATAACTCAAACAATGGCCAGCTACCCCCCCCCACTTTTTGCTCCGGAGACCCCCGCCCCCGAAATCGGCCAGCTACCCCCCCCCCACTCTGCCAGACCCAGTTACAGGTATGGCTGCAGTGTTGGGTCACCCCAGAACCCACGCCCAGGTTGAGTGAACAAATGGGAAAAACCCTGGCACTAGCACAAACCCATGCCTAATAGCGCTAAAACCACAGTACAGTTGAGTGAGTACGCGTGTATGTAAGGGCACACAGAGAAGGCACTGCTGGGACCTGTAAAACTACTGTACATTTGTACGCAGCAAACTTTGTGCCAGTGCCAGTAGTGCCAGCGTTTATACTCCAAAAAGTGCCAGTGCCAGTGCCAGTGCCAGCGTTTATACCCCAGTGCCAGTGCCAGTGCCAGTGCCAGCGTTTATACCCCCCCGTTTAGGAGTGCAACAAAAAAATAGGTGTGCAACAAAAAAATAGGTGTGCAACCACTTTAGGTGTGTAACAAATTTATTTAGAGCCACACACACTTTAGGTGTGTTAGAGGCTTAGGCTCGACCTTGGCTTGGCTTAGGCTTTCCTCAGGCTGCAGCAACTCGTTCAGTAGCTGCTCACTGGCTTGTGTGCGTTGGTGCACCCATACCTGCGTGCGTGCATGCCAGCGTGTGTGCGTGAGTGAATGCGTCCCAGCGTGCGAGCGTGCGTGCGTGGCATGCATGCATAAGCCTGCCTTCCCTAAGGCTAAGTGAAAGCCTAAGCGAAAGCCTAAGCGAAAGCCTAAGCCTAAGCGAAAGCCTAAGCCTAACCGAAAGCCTTAGCAAATAAGCTAAGCAAAAGCCTAAGCGAAAGCCTAAGCAAAAGCTTACATCTAAGTGAAAACATAAGCCTAAGCCTGGCCTAATTCTAAGCATGAGCCTAGCCTAAGCCTAGACAGCCTAAGCCAAGCCTAAGACCTAAGCAAAGCCTATTTTTCAAGTGTGTGCAGCTCTAAACATATTTTTTTGTTACACACCTAAAGTGGTTGCACACCTATTTTTTTGTTGCACACCTAATTTTTTTTTGCACACCTAAACTGGACTAGCGCCTGAAAATGCACGAGCTCGAGTGTGTAGCGACACCGCCCCTTTTTGTGCTCTCCGCCGTCCCAGTCGCGTTTCTGGCAGCTTTTAGAGCAGTAGCCGGCCAAATGGCACTTTGCACAGCGGGAAACCGGCTTGGCCAAAGTGAAACAGCTCCAGCAAAGGTTGGAATCGGCTTTGGCGAAGTGCTCCCGACTCACGGCCGCCGCGAAGGGCCGCTCGCAAAGCACAATGGAACTTGGCTCGAAAGAGGAAGACATAGTTTGAGAAATGGAAAAAGAACGAAAATTGCAAATATCTATTCAAAGGGGGCAGGAGGAACTGAGGAGGGTGAGACATGTCTAAACCCGCTAAGCAGGGAGTTGGAGCAAAACCATTGCATCGAATATTGGTGGCGACCGAACCATCATTGCCACCTACAATTTCGAGCATTTTTTAAAGAGGCGTCTTGTGCTTTCGCCCCGATTTCTCCTGCTGTCGCTGCCGTAGATTGCAGACGGCGATGACGTTCTTCCAAAGGTCTTTGGGCTGACATGTCCTCCAACACGCCAGACTGCGTGCGCGCGTGTCAGTGCGTTCCTCGTGCGCGCGTGCTTTCTTCTCCTAACAGAACGGTACCGACATTCGAATCCTATTCACGTTCTGCGTATATACAGAAGTCTGGGGCTTGCTTCGGTCTACTGCAGTTGGCGGTTCACCACCGCTGTCAGCGTCACCACGATGTCAACGCAGCGCCTGCTCTATGGCCTTGCAGAGGCAGTGGCCCATGAGAATGTGCAGCTCCTGCACCCGGCTCGTCCTTGTGGAGGGCGCGACCAGCTGGTGGTCGACCGCCATGCGCGACTCGGTCAAGCCAGTCAGCGCCACCGTGCGGCAGCGCAGACGCTTGCCCAGCCACAGGGCGCGCAGCACGTTCTCGCTCTGTATGGAGTGCACATTGAGGGGAGAGCAGGCAAACGCGTGTAACTTCGAAACGGTGCAGCCGTTCTTTTGTTGATGAAGACCCTGGGGCGAAGGTCTAAGTTGAACCACTGTTGCTTAAAATTTTCCACTGAAATCGGTCCGCCCGCACCCGAGTTACGCGTTGATAAAAAAATGCGAGACAGGAGGCCTTGATGACACCCTGCACATTCGTAACCCATTTTGTTTCTGTTTTAGTGTAGGCATAACTTGGAATCGTAGACTTCACGAGCACTCCAGGCCAGAAAGAGTACCTGTCCGCTCGTGGAGATTCCCAGGAGCATGTCGCCAGGCCGGGCCAGCGCCTCCACCTGGCGCTCGAAGATGGCGTCGAAACCGAAGTCGTTGCCGAGCGCCTAAGACGACCGCGCGTGCGCGCCGTCCACGCAATGAATATGCAAATCGCCGAACATACCGTACATTCTCAAACAGTGCGCCCAGGTAGCCGATGCTTAAAACAATCGTACAACGGGGTGCTATTTGAGAATTACGGTACATGTAACTGGGAGCTGAATGTCCCTCCCCAGCCGCAACTATGCTCCCAAGGCCCAGTCCACAACATTCTTCCAACCTCGACACATTGACACAACTGCGTGTTTTGACTCCTTATCGGAGCAGCCAAGAATAAAGCAGCAAAACAACGCTGCTTCTTGGAACCTATTTTTGTCCAGAAGTGCGAAAGTTGACGCGCTGTTACACACTCCTTGTGTGTCTCTCCCCCACCCCCTGGGACCGAACTCTTGTGTTGTTGGATTTGGGGCGACGCTAGGAGGCCGTCAATGGCCCATGTAGCCTACCCATCTCCATGACGCCTTCCCGTCTACAGCCGTATAATTTGCGGAAGACTTTCGGAAGGACGCCATCTGTAATCTAGGGCAGCTATGGCACGAGAAACTCCATGGAAAGGGAAGTCCTCGATCTAGTGGCGCCATCAAGAATCGAACCCAGGACCTTGCGCGCAAGAGGCCGGTTTTTTACCACTAGGCCATGCCGCTGCCCTAAACCGAACTCTTGGTTCCTCGCGTCGAAAGTCGCAGCAGCAGAGCAACGCACCGTCAGCGCCGACGAGTCGGTGGTGAGCGCGAGCGCGGCGAGCGGCCGGCGTCCGGGCCTTTCAAAGGCGCCCACCAGCTCCGCTGCCAGGTGCTGCGCGTCCGCGGCGCTGCCGCCGTTGCCGAAGAGCAGCAGCTTGCCGCCCCCGCGGAGCGTCGCCGCCGCCTCGACCGCGACCCGACCGATCTCGATCGCGACCTCCGACCCGCGCAGCAGCTCCGCGACCGCACACGTGCTCCTCCAGCTCGGCCTCGACCGTCGACGCCAGCGTCGTCGACGAGTTGCGCGGCGCAGTCGAGCCCATTGCGACGCGTCGAGTCGTGTGAGGAAGTGCAGTGGAGTGAGAAGACGGTCGTACGCGCGCCCTACACACCCCCCTACCAGCGAGACAGAGACAGCTGTGTAATCGAGTCGTGTCGAGTCCCAACAGCGCGCGCGCGCAGTTGAGACGACGAAGATGTGACCAAGGTATTGTCTCCTGAGCAGCGTGCAGCTGCCGATAGCCGATCGCTGCGGTCTGCCAGAGTGGGAAAGGGGGCAGGGTAAACTGCCCTTCGGTGGGTCTCTGGAGCAATACACAGCGTGTATACACGATCTAAATGTACCTACCTGTACCACTTTATTGGCACATGGCATAACATACCCCTTACCACCTGAGGCACTATTGGAGGGAGCTTCTATTGGAGGATTTACGGTACTGTGCTTGACGGAAGCATGGGAAGTGTGTTCGGAAGTGTGTTCGGAAAGTTTGCCATCTACCACAACCCCAAAAAGGGGGAAAAGCTAAACCATTGTACCATTGTACCATTGTAGAGACCTATTTTCTTAGGCTTGCGCCTCGCTTAGGCTTAGGCTTCGCTTAGGCTTAGGCTCATGCCTCGCGTAGGCTTAGGCTTATGCCTTGCTTAGGCTTAGGCTTAGGCATTTCTTAAGCTTATGGACGACGGTACAATGGTTTGCTAACACTAAAGCTGCCCAAAAGGTAAGATTTTCTCAGTTTTAGGCTTTGCTTAGGCTTAGGCTTAAGCTTACGCTTAGGTTTAGGCTTAGGCCTTTGCCTAGGCTTAGGCTTAGGCCTATGCTAGGCTCAGGCTTAGGTCCGTACAATGGTACAATTGTACAATGGTTTCGCTTTTCCCCAAAAAGGAGGAAAAAGAAAATACCTTTCCGACTGTCACCGGGTGTCACCACCCGGGGCATCACAGGGTGAAGACCCTATTTGGGAGGGAAGGGACAGTGGAATAATACACACTGAAATGTTATGTTTTGCTCTGACTGGAGACACACGGAGACCCCTCTCCCCAGAACAGCAGTGTTTCTCAAGGGATTTTCACCATGACTAAAACGACGAAAGTGAGTAAACGTTGGTGTTTTTCAGTTATTTCAGTGCTTGCCGCCCGTGTCGGAGTGGTGACGTACCATAGGCAAGGAGAGCAACATTCGTCCGTCGTTTCATTTGTTCTTCTCTATGAAGAGTGGGCGACTAGAGGGTCCCACATTGATTCTGTTTCCGATTGAACGCTTTTCCGTTTACTTAGAAGCCTTTCAGCTTGGCTGTCCCGCCTAATGGGGCGGCACTCTGCTCGCCCACATTTTCGTCTGTATCTAGCCGACATGCGCCCTTCTTGCCTATAACATTGGTCGATCAGAGACCACAGTGAAACAAATTTGCCTATGTGATAAGCGGCCTTGCGAAACTGCCTTTTGGAGCCCCTCTGGGTTGGGTGTGGCCCCAGTTTTGGGTGTGAGGGGCTATGTATTTTTTAAGCTTTATAGCATAAAACGCAACTGCCAATCAGGCAAATTTCCTAAAAAAGCCGGAAACTTTCCCGATTGTTTTACCAAGGCGGTTTTTAATTTCGCTTTGTATTTTTTTAATTGTTTGGGTCTTATGCAATGACTTTCCACGTGACCTGCGTTCTCTTCATACCGTAAACCGTATAATTAGCCGCCCTATAATTAGCCCCCCCCTATAATAATACACCCTCCCAAGAACACTTTGAGTTAATGAGCCACCCACCCCCCTATAATTACGCCCCCTGCCAAATGAACCATCGTCTAAAAGGCACATGTTTCCATGTCTGGGTGTATGTATGGTCGCGTATGTGTATGTATGTACACGTATGTGTATGTGAGAGTGTGTGAGAGTGTGTTAGAGTGTACCAACGTGTGTGCACAGCGCCATTTTCCCTTAAAAATCGCCTCCACGCGCCCCTTCGCCCACACATCTTCCCACTCATCGCATCGACACTTCCAGTTAATAACCCCCCCCCCCTATAATTACCCCCCCCCCTATAATTATACACCCTCCTAGAGCCCGAACGAAAAATTAGCCCCCCGGGGGCTAATTATAGGGTTTACGGTAATTCCCCTGAGGGGGAAGCTTATCAATAGAGGGCACATACGCTTATCATGTGGGTTTTACGGTAGAAGTGGTACGCAAATGCACTGACATCCCAATGTTTCTATCAATCTGGCTATTGCTGTGCGTTTTGCACCGCTCAAACGGCAAGGTGCAACTGGAAGTCTTGGTGATTTTCGACGACTATTATAACGACACCGAAATAGCCAGCAAAGAGTTGAACAGAACGTTGAATGCGGCACTGGAATCTCTCAGCATGGGAGGCACGTTGGGCCCAGAGCTGGACATAAGGTGGTCGTTTTTTCTACTCATTCTGTCTTTTTTTGGCTTTTTTTGCGTCCAATTAATTGCGCAGCATGCATTTGTATTTGAACTGCGAGACTTTCTAGCGATACACACTGGGCAAATCGTTTGCAGCTTTACGACTTTGATCCAAGAATGGAAACACCAACTCTTTCACGACTTGCCGACTGTTGTGCAAGCGCTGCAAAAGGATGTCAGCCACGTTTCCGCTATCATTGGACCACCCGACAGTGACGGCATGTTATTTTCGCGGCGATATGTAAGGCAATAACAATTTTTTTAAGTCTTTTTTTGCAGAAATGGCAGTCGTTGCAAGGGACAATGGCTTGACGAGTAAATTTTCATTAAACTGCCCACTGCCCTGAGTTAACAGTAGCTGGAAATTAGTTGGGTGCAAAAGTGAGTGCAAAGCCATTATCCCGAAACAGGCTGGCTAGCCACTCGAACGTTCCCATTCTGGGCTATCTCTCGCGGAGGGAGAGTCTTCAAAATCGGACCCGGTATCCGACGCTCGCTCAATTGAGCGTCGCCTCCATACTGCTACAAGCGCAGGCGCTGACCGCCCTTCTCAAGAGCCTCTCCATGAATAAGGTTTGCATTTCCAGTAGAAAGTGAAACAGTCTCAGGTTCCACTGAAAGTTCCGTGAATGAATTCTCGGAAAGCACGAGTGTTGGCGCCCAACCACCCCCTCCCTTGATACTTTCAACCAAAAGTTGTAGTTCGGCGCAGTCGCAGGCTTTGAATGAAACGCAACGCGAAACCCAGGTGATGTATCGTGTTATTTAGGTGTGTCTAATTAGTGCCTCTGACGGCGGTGCGAATAACGACGCGCTGGCCGTCCTGACAACGCTAGTGGAAGCGGGCAAAACTCTCAATTACAATTTCGTTATCGACACCGAGGATCTGAACTCCATGGAAGTGATCGTGGAGAAAGGATATCTCAACGACTTGGATCACTACTGCCGAGGTACAGGGTATGCCTGTTGCCTGTACATTTACGGTGCCACGTGTGCGCAAGCAAAAGCGTGCGTCATTCAACTAAAACATTGCAACCAATTCCCTTGTCAGAAGCAGAGGTAAATCGCGTAAATCGCTCGCCAAGAGAATTACGGTACATTTCATTGCATGGCTTGACTAACCAAATACCAAAACGTGCCATTGCAATCACTTGAACACAACCACTGTTTAATGTACTGTTTAGTTCACTGTCTGTTTATGCATCATAGATCTCAATATTGAAAGACGAACAACAGGAATCTTGCTCGACCAATTTTCAATCCAGTTTCTTTTGCGAAAAGAACAGAGCCCTCACCTCATTACACTCTTTCTCAAATCGAGTGCTAGCTGCTAGTAGACATTGCCCCATGCTGTTCATCTATACATAGATTCTCGTTGTTGTTGTTGTTGTTGTTGTTGTTGTTGTTGTTGTTGTTGTTGTTGTTGTTGTTGTTGTTGTTGTTGTTGTTGTTGTTGTTGTTGTTGTTGTTGTTGTTGTTGTTGTTGGATTGGAGGCAACGCTAGTAGGAGGACGTCAATGGCCCATATTAGCATTCACATCCTCACGACGCCTTCCCGTCTAGAGCCGCGTAATTAGCCAAAGACACTCGGGAGATCGTCCTCTGTAATCTAGGACGACGACGACGATCTAGACGATGAAAAGTTCCATTGAGAGGGAAGTCCTCGATCTAGTGGATCCATCAAGAATCGAACCCCGAGAACCCGTGCGCGCTGGAGGCCGATTCTCTACCACTAAGCCATGCGCTGCCCCAAGTGTAGATTCTGCGGCGTGGGGCCAGCCGAAATTGTCGTTGCGATTGCGATGCGAGGCTCGTTTAGTGGTCGTGATCGCGGTGGGAGGCCTCGCCGAGAGCGCGGAGGTGGTGGGCGCGCTGAAGTCGCAAGAGTTCACGTTTGAGAGGGGCTTCTTCTTTGTCGTCATGAGAATCGGCTACTGGTCCGTCGAGCCGCTGCGACGCACGCATCTGTGGAACGCGCTGGAAGACGTCATGATGGTGAACAGCGTGCCGCGCACTGTCTCATATACCTATGTGCCTACCTACATAAACTTACATTTTAATAATTTTTTATAATAATAAAATTTTAATAATTTAATAATAATAATAATAATTTTAATAATAAATACATAAGCCATAATTTATGTGCATGTGCATTCAACAGAGTCCTGCAGAACTCAACACATGTCAACGATCTAATTGAAAGTTCGAGGGGAGCATGCAGAGTTCAGTACTAGGTACATGGTATTTTATGCATTCCAAAACCTAGTGTACCGAGTGACACATCCTTTACGTGTACACTTCCAACGTAAGTAAAGAAGCTGTTGTACAGTACCAGCACATGTTCCAAGACGACGGATGGAGTTTTTTTCAGATTCAACAATAGTTAAGGTGGAGTACACGCTCAAAGAATACGCATTGACGAAATAAAGTACTGTTGTATATACCGTAAACCCTATAATCAGGCTCCGGGGAGGCTAAATGTTCCGTTCGAGCCGTAGGAGTGTGTATAATATAATTACAGGGGGCTAATCATAGGGTTTACGGTAAGTACAGGGTGTCCCACTATTTCTGGCCATTTTTAACCGCCGTTTTCTCGCGCGTCCGTGCAGATCTTTGGGTGGGACCTTTTTTGCTATAGAGCCAATGCTTGATTATTTCTAACGTCGAAACTATAGAAAAATCCATTGGACAAACGGTTAGATATGGGCTTCGTCATTTACAATGCAACTGCGTCGATTTTTGTACTCAACTCAACTACGATCAATCGTTTCAACTGAAATCTCCATACATGTCCGATAAATTTTTGTTTTTCGGCTTTTCTAAACTTGTCGGTTTGTCCGCGTATATGGCCGATTTGAAATAGCCATAGCCCCAAAGAAGGAAATCGCAAGGGGTGGTCAGGTTCCGCGCCTGAAGGGACCGTATAGCGTGGCAGCGCCTCACAGTCACAGGCCACTGTTCTTCAAGCAATCGTCCAGCCAATCTCTTATCTCTGTCACTGATGTCGCACACTCCCACGTATACTGTAATCCGTGTAACACAGACTAACGCGCCCGAAAAAGACGCGTTTCAAAAAAGACGAAAAAGACGCGTTTCACTATCTCCACCATTGTATCCAACCTGTTCATATGTGTGGAAAACACAATGCACCCATATCTAACCGTTCATCCAATGGATTTTTCTGTCGTTTTGACATAACAAATAATCAAGCATTGGCTCTGTAACAAAAGAAGTCCCACAAAAATATCTGCACGGAGATCTGCACGCGAGAAAACGTCGATTGAAAATGGCCAGAAATAGTGGGACACCCTGTACTGACACTGGTACCTACCGTACATCCGCATACATAAATGCAACCAGCGTAACAGCTGGAGCTTCGACAGACGCTGAAAAGCGCCTCGGACGGCTTCGCGCAGCGAATCGGCGTCGACAGTCAGAACAGAAGCGAGGTGCGATCAAATTCCGCTTTGGTGGGGGGGGGGGGTGGTGATGTGACCCCGGTCGATCGGAACCACGAACCAGACCGATTTCCAACCCATTGCGTGTTGAGCAACTATGGACTCTGACTCTGACCTGTACACGTACGTGCAGAGCTACAGTATGATAGATCTCCATGACGCCTTCCCCCCTACAGCCGCATATAATCAGCTAAAGACATTCGGAAGGACGCCATCTGTAATCTAGGGCAGCTATGGCGCTAGAAACTCCGTGCGTTTTCGATTTAGTGGATCCATCAAGATGAAGTCGAGCGTGGTGTCCGTGGCCATGCGCTCCGCTCCCGTCTGTAGTCGGAGTTGGAGCGTATACAATTGCCCCGTAGAATTTCTACTCTCTGAAATGGCTGCGGTGATGGTAGGAGCGCGCCGTCGCTCGCCGCCGCGGTGGACGAGACCGGAGCGCACGCGCCGCAGCTCCGCGCGCTCAAGGGCGCCGTTCCCGGTCGTCGCGGCTCTCTCTCTCTTTCTCAAGCGCGCGCGCAGGTGTTTGTTTGTGTGTTTGTGGTGTTGCTTCGGTAACTCGAACCGCTTGAGTCGGAGCGGATGGCTAGAATGCTCGGACCGAGATGGTCAGGGAAGGTCGATTTTTAATGAAATCAATAGGCGATTTTCATAGTTGCAGCAAGAACACACAAGAATGCAAGGGTGAACGAACAGACAAGAGCAGAGGATGGCGCCACAAGAGGGGAACGCCAAGACAACAGAGCAGCAGGTTTGCGCCACAAAGCAAAGGGGAACGCCACGCGCACCGCTGCACAGCATGATATGAGACCAGCAATGCAAAAAGTGCTTTATTCAATAAAGGCGGCAAGGCCGCGCGCAAGAAGAAATCTCAGAGGCTCGGGGCATATACTTAACCTCTCTTTACCAGGGGCATATTGGAGAGGTGTCGATGGATTCGACCCCCTCCCAATAGTGCATTCTCAAAAGTACAGCAAATGCACTACTTGCCTGTGGTTGTAAAACTGTCGCCGTGTAGATCGCCAGCGAGGAAGCAGGGCATCGTCGTTGGTGGGAGAGGGGGGGGGGGGAACGCCGCCGCGCCGCAGCCGCAGGCCACGCGGCGGGCGGGGACGGCGGCGGCCCCCCCCCCCCTCCCCCCGGAGGAGAGGAGGCGTCGGGCAGGCACGCAGACGCGGCACGACGACAGGCATTTCCAGTCCTGGGAGGCGCGTCACGCCGACTCAGAGACTAGTGAGTGCGGCCGGGCGTGCGTGCGTGCGTGCGTGCCGGTGCGGCGTGCGGCGGCGTGCGGCGGCGGCGTGCGGCGGCGGGCGGCGGCGGCGGCCTGTGCGGCGGCGGCCGGGCGGCGGAGGCGGCCAGTGTGTGCGTGCGTGCGGCCGGGCGGCGGCGGCGTGCGGCGGCGGCGGCGTGCGTGCGGCGGCGGCGGCGGCGGCGGCGTGCGGCGGCGGCGGCGGCGGCGGCGGCGGCGGCGGCGGCGGCGGCGGCGGCGGCGGCGGCGGCGGCGGCCGGCATGTCGGGCGGCGGCCTGCGGCCTGCGGCGGCCGGGCGGCGGCCAGGCGGCGGCGGCCTGTGTGCGTGAGGCCGGCGGCGGCGGCCGAGGCGGCGGCGGCGGCGGGCGGCCGGGCGGGGCATGCCGGGCGGCGGCCGGGCGGCGGCGTGCGGCGGCCGGCCTGCGCATGCCAGGCGGCGGCGGCGGCGGCCTGGGCCGCCGCGGCGGCCAGGCGGCGGCGGCGGCCGCGGCCGGCGGCGGCAGCCAGGCGGCGGCGGCCCAGCGCGGCGGCGCCAGTGCGTGCGTGCGTGCGTGCGTGCGTGTCGGTGCGTGCCGGTGCGTGTGTGCATGCCGAGGTATGTGTAGTGTACTATGTTGTTGTTAAATTAGTTCTCTGTTAAATTAGTCACTACTAATATACTATATCTTCCAAGTCGACAGTGTCACGTTAAATAGCTCCGTTCGCTCGCATGTCACTTCCGCTCATCGGCGACACTAGCCCAACACTCATCCCTCCCCTTCCCGGGCGCTCTGACTCCGGGCGCTTCTGCCCGCCCCAGCTCGGCGCGTCTTGAGGGGCGCACGCTGCCCGCCCCGCCCGCGCCCCACCCACGCCCGGCCCTCCCCCCGCTCCCCCTCCACGCCCTCGATCTTTGCTTCCAGCGGCGTCAGAGTTCGGCCCAGCACGACAACAGTGTTGCTCACTAGAGCTGCCCTTGTCTTCTTTCCCATTCACGGCGCCCCCTCCCGCTTCCGGCCATCGAAGTACAGGCGCTTGCCAACAGCGCATTGGCAAGCGGGGGAGCCCCTCCTGCCATCCACCCAGCGCCGGCCATCTCCCTACGCGCGCTCGCTCCCCCAATGAGATGGCTCGGCATCTTGCCACAGCCTCGCGCACTGCGCGCGCGCCTCTCCTCAGCGCTGGCGCCTCCCGCCTCTTGCTCCACAACGGCGCCCTCGCCACGTCCTTGGCCGGCAGCTGGCGCTGAGCTCCGCCCCCAGCTTTGCACTTCTCCCGGCTCGGCCGCTGGCGCCTGCTAGCGCACCCGCAGCCCCACGCCCTTCTCCCCCCCCACCTCACCCACACGCCCACGACCTTCTTCAGCGAGCAGCCGCGTCGCGGTCCTTCCCCCCCAAGAGCCGAGCTAGCTGAGCGAGGACTGCCAAGCCAAATCCAGGCGATTGTGCGGGGCGCAAGGCTCGCGCAACTCGGCGGCGCCGGTCTCGCTTAGAAGTGTAGCAGGCGGCTGCCGGGTTGATCGGCGGGGCGACAGCGCTCGGCGGCGCGGTCCTCGGGCCCATGCTGCATCTCTTCGGCGGCGGGTTCGGCGACTCGCGCGCCCTGGCCAGCAGCATGTAGAAGGGGTCTTCGAGCGGCCGAGCTTCTGTCGGCTGGCGTCGCGTCCGCAGCATGGTGAAGCGCTTAACAGCTTCAGCCACTGCTGAAGGCGCAACGGCTCCCCGGGGTGCAGCCACTTGCACTGGCGACCTCCGCGCCACCAACGTCCACGCCAGTCCGACTCGCCGCACGCCATCTCTCCGCTTCCCCCTCTTCAGCACGCCACTTGTAGTGTACAACTAACTTCTCTGTTAAATTAGTCACTACTAATATACTATATCTTCCAAGCGCAGGTCACATTAAATAGCTGCGTTCGCTCGCATGTCACTTCCGCTCATCGTGCTTGGGATCACTGTAGTGTCGTTGCCAACACTACAGTATGCAATTTTGCCGAAATACAGAATACCGTTCATGCATTAGAACACTACCGTATGCGAATCGGCATAGTAATGGTCCAATTGCAGCTGAAGCGGATCAAGTGTGACCAGCTCAATCACTTTGTTGGGCTCTCTTTTGATGACAAGGAAGCTCTGCATGCTTTGTGGCAGTTCGCATACAGAGGCAGCTTGCATGTGAGTTTATACGCATTATGCGCATGTTGTGCTGTGCGTGCGCGCGTGCGCGCGTGCGCGCGTGCGCGCGTGCGCGCGTGCGTGCGTGCGTGCGTGCGTGCGTGCGTGCGTGCGTAGGTGGGGGTTGCGCGCGTGCGTGCGTGGCTACAAAAGCGAAATTGAAAAAAAAAAACGAACGCAGTTCAGAACGTGCTCTTCAACACCGGAACAACTGGCTTTGTGGACAGTGACATCTGCAAGGGATCCTTTCTTAAAGATATCTTAGAGGTAAAAGCAGCTTGCGTACACTTGAATTTTCTAATCACCCTAACCACCCTAACCAATCTAGATATCTTCAATTCGTTCAACCTGCGGAATTCAATAATTAAAAATAAATAATTAAATACTGCCCCACATCTTAATGTAGCGATGTCAGTAAAAAGTCTGCAGACTTATTTCTAAAAGTGTATCTTTATCATTATTTCTTTTTGAAAATTTGAAAGTTAAATTTATTGACAGGGAAATAAATCGAAGCGTGCGCGCAAGAGGCAGATTCTCTACCACTAGGCCATCCTAACCATCCTAAACCACAGATGTGACTCATTTCATCTACATACATTCCGTCTACTGGATCCGTAGGGTGTGCATGCACGCTCTGCAGGGCCTGCAGTTCCTGCACAAGTCCAAGGTGGGTCATCACGGCAACCTGTCGTCGTTCAGCTGCGTGGTCGAGTCCCACTGGCTGGTCAAGCTCACCGACTTCGGCCTGGCGCGCCTCGTCGACGACTGGACGCGCGCCGAGCTCGTCCAGTACAGGGACGAGCCCGTGAAACGTGAGACTGCCACCGTATTAGCACCCAACCCGCACGCACGCACGCGCGCAGGCACGCACGCACGCACGCACGCTCCGGTACGCACCGGAACGCAGGCACGCACGCACGCACGCACGCACACACGTGGACGCTCGCACGCACGCTTGCGATTGCGTTCTCTCCAATAATTTGCTTGCCAATGAAAGTGCATTTCCAGACCTGGTACAGCTAGCGCCGGAGCTGCTTCGTCGCAGGAGGGCTCGAGTCTCGGGCAGGGCTGCGAGATCGGTGCTGGACGAGCGCCAGCCCGTGATCGACTACAAGAAGGCGGACGTGTACGGCTTCGGCATGATCCTCTATCAAGTCTGCTTCCTCGAGGAGCCCTTCGAAGTCGTCGACGAGGGTGGGCGGTGATGGAAACCTGCGTGCATGCGCAAAGCCTGTCTGTTCTTGTTGTTGTTGGATTAGGCGCGACGCTAGGAGGCCGTCAATGGCCCATATAGCCTAGCCATCTCCATGACGCCTTCCCGTCTAGAGCCGCATAACTAGCCAAAGGCATTCGAAAGAACGCCATCTGTAATCTAGGGCCGCGACGTCACGAGAAAATCCATTGAGAAGGAAAGTCCTGGATCTAGTGGTGCCATCAAGAATCGAACCTCGCACCTCGCAAGAGGCCGATTCTCTACCACTAGGCCATTCGCTGACCGATAAAGGCCTGGTGGAGGCGCTGTGCGAGCCGCCGCAGCAGAACCCGCTGCGGCCCAAGCTGCCCGGCCACGCGCAGTCGGATGACTGCTCGGAGCACCTGCGCCTGCTGATGAAGTACGCCTGGATGGAGATGCCCTACGCGCGACTCAATCTCAACAGGGCCTGGACGATCGTCAAGGAGCACTTCTTCAAGAAGTGAACACCTGTCGAACTGTACAATTTTATTTTTGACACGGCCAACGCAGGAGCGAGGTCGCAAACGGGATCGAGTCGCGGACCAGGGTTGTACATATATACATCTCATCGCTGTCGTTTGCCTAAGGGGTTAGGTGGGAGTCTGCGTGGCCGCAGAAAGCGGCCCATGCGCCGCCAAGGAAATGAGTCGTGGATCCCTTGCCCATGGAGATGTGTATAACTCGCTGGTAACGATTCTAACCGTGGCGGCAGTCGAACCCAGACCACGGGAGCAGCGCCGAGACGACGGACACGTTACCGCCGAGAGCCGCCGCTTCATGTTTCTCTCTTTCTCTTGTATATCCGGTTCACAGTCCGACGTGGTCCTAATCGTTTCTTTCTCCAGACTTAAGAGGCCACCACGAAACCGCTTCAAGGCAACTCGACGCAGGGCGGCGTGATGAACCAGCTCGTCATCATGATGGACGGCTACTCCAAGAAGCTCGAGGAGCTCGTCGACAAACGCCGAGCGCAGATCAACGAGGCGAACGCGCGCACCGACCTTCTGCTGGGCCAGCTTCTGCCCGTGTCAGGAGCGCGCGTTCATCGGCACGCACGCACGCACGCACGCACGCACGCACGCACGCACGCACACACGCGCGGACGCACGCACGCACGCACGCGCGCACGCACGCACGCGCGCACGAACGCACGCACGCGCGCACGCACGCACGCACGCAGGTGGTGACGCTGACCTGTTGACCTCTGATTGTTTCTACCTGTAGGTCGGTTGTGTCGGCTCTGAAAGCGGGCGAACGGATTCCACCCAAGACCTACGTTGACGTCACGGTTCTCTGCAGCGATCTCGTCCAGTTCACAAGGTGTGTGTTCTTTAATTAACCCTTTATTTAGCCCCAAAGTAAATTAAGTCGAGCGCTTCTGAAAACGGCCCGCATCCCTATGCTCCCCTTCCTTCACTCTATTATTTCACTCCAACAATCCCCGTTACTTTCAAACCGACCAAAAAAAAACAAAGGCGAACTTATTGGAGGGTCAAGGGTACGGGGTATACGGTCTTTGTATACGGTACGGTGTATACGGTCTTTGTCGGATTCCGGTAATATAGCTGATCATCGATAAACAATTGTGATTAGCAAAGGGTTTTGATGAACGTTCATCCTGGAAGGGAAGGTGTGCAGAGGGATCATCCGTGTAACCATAGTACCTACCTATGTATCTGCAAGTCTAAATTATAAAAGACGCGAAATGGCTGTTGCTCTTTAAGACTCTGCACGCAGCTGGCGCCCATGGAAATCGTGCAGATCTTGAACGACTTGCTGACAGGCTTCGACAAGACTATCAAGGCCATGCAGGCGTACAAGGTAAAAAAATTGTAAAATTATGGCAAATATTGAATTTTGAATTTTTAGGTTGAAACTATAGGCGACGCACTGGTGGTCGTCTCGGGACTGCCAAACAAGAACGGTGCCCGCCATGTACAGCAGATCGCCGAGTTAGCGCTACGTATGCTGAAGGTGCACGCACGCACGCACGCACGCACGCACGCACCGGCACGCACGCACCGGCACGCACGCACCGGCACGCACGCACGCACGCAAGCACGCACGCACGCACGCACCGGCACGCACCGGCACGCATGCACGCACGCACGCACGCACGCACCGGCACGCACGCACGCACGCACGCACGCACGCACGCACGCACCAACGCACGCACGCACGCACCGGCACGCACGCACGCACGCGCTGACATTGTTGCAGACCGTAGCGGAGTTCCGCCTGCCCGCGGGCCGACTCTCGTCCGACCGCCTCTCCATGCGCGTCGGCGTCCACAGCGGCCGCGTCGTCGCCGCCGTCGTTGGCGCCGCCACCCCGCGCTACTGCGTCTTTGGCAAAACCGTTCGCTTTTTCATTAAAAAAATTTTTTTTTGACACCGCAACAACGGGCCGTCAACGATCAGTGATTGGCCAGTACAACCACATCGCCGTTGTAAGTCCAGTAGCTCGGTGGTATGTACATCCTACATACGAACTGTGGCGGGAGTTGAACCCCCGACCGACCGCGAGCGCGGAGCCGAACGCCCTACCGCTGCTATATTCGCCCAGTTTCTCTTTGGAGACTCCATAGACATCCTGACATGCGCATATGAGTTGTATGCGCCCCAGGTGGATATCGCCAGCTCTCTGGAGCAGCGCTCCGAGCCCATGCGCTGCCAGCTGAGCGCAGTCAGCCGAGACAAGCTTCTCGCCTGGCCTCAATACGTCACCGAACACCACACGCGTCTCGACTTCGAGGTATTTATTGTTCATTACAGAAAGGTATAGCAGAACGAACTTCTGAAAAGTCTTGGAAAGTAACAATTGTGTGGCATAAACGGTATTGCCTATGTATGAGAGGGCCACAAGTGTCGGTGTAGGTACCTGTCACAGTTTTTTGTTGTTTTTTTTTACCCGACTTACATGCGATTTAATCGCGCGTTGTATGATTGTTGACTGCAAATGCAACGCAACGCAAATGTTTAGGGTATGGGAATGGACACTTACTGGCTGGTCGGAAAGAAGACGCAGACTGGAATGGATGGATGACTTCTTGGAATTCGAGTGCACAACTCAATCAACAACAATTCAACTATGTTGATGCCATGATAAAAAGAAACATAATTGTCGTAAACATAGGTTCAAACTACCAAATAAGGTTGTGTGTTAACCTGTGTTCAGTCTAATGAACCGTTGGACCATCGTGCATCTACTAGTCGCCAATAGTCTCAAACTGAGACACACGCGTGGCTCGTCAAAATAGCGATGGATGACGTCAAAATAAGCGTGACTATTCCTGCTGTATTCCCGGCTAGTCGAGTTTTTTCTGTCAGTGTCAATGTCAGTGTAGAACCGTAATTTGGAACAAGTCTGACGAAAGTTGTTTCACCCACCGCCGCTGGCGGTAGCCACTATAGAACTTCTAATTATACCCCACTGGTCTTAAAATGCAGCAACTAAAATTTATTTCGGTGCGTTCCTCTAGCTCTTCTTACCTTTCGACCCTTCCGCCCCTTTCTAAAAGACACTCCCCGTATCTTGCTTGCATGCGCATGCATCTTGTATCTGCTTGCATCAATTCTAAATTTTCTAGAAACTGATGCAGGAGGAGCATTTGTTAGCTGGGCCGTCGGAAGCTAATTACTTGGCGAGATATGTGGAAGATTCCGAGACGGCTAGTCGAATACTGCTGCTTGGTGTTCAATCTGTTGCTGTTTTAGGTATTTCTATTTTTTAACCAATTTGTTTGAACTGTTTACAGTGATTCTCCTTCTCAGCGCTTGCTTCGCAAATCATAATTTAAATTTTAAGTTAAAAACTGCTGGGGACCGAGGAACTGGGGCTAGCCTGCATACCTGTAACTGGGAGGGGGCCTCCTACCCCCACAAATCCAACCGCACCCCAGCCTGCCCCAAAGTGCCCCCCCCCCCTTCATATTTCGGAACCTTTGTTGGGGGGGATGCCATAGGTGGGCTCAGGGCATAGGTGGGCTCAGGGGTGGTCTAGGGGGGGTTCACCTCCCCCGGGGTTTGGGCCGTCCGGTTTTTTGGGGGGAGCGACCCCCCCCCCCCCCCCTGGCCATCGCCATCCTGGAGAACTTGCGGGAAACCCTCCCTCAATATTAAAAAAAATGGGTAAAGATGCGTGTTTTTGTTTCTTTTTCAGTGTAGTATGACCCAAAAACGCCTGAAAAGTGGTATTTAGACCTTATTTTGACCCATTTTAGACCAAAACGTACCCATTTTACACGTTATTATGGTGCAAAATCCTCCACTTAAACCACCCCTCCTCCAAAATTCTCGATCCCGGTCATTTTATCCGGGATGGCTCTAGACCCCCCCCCCCCTCGAAACTCCCAGACACCCCCCCCCCCCCTGGCTTTTGGACCAATCTACACCTATGGGGGATGCGCGCGTTCTCTTCTTGGCTCGTGTTTCGCAGCTCGTTTTTGTCGATTCCTAGCGTACATTTTGAACATGTTTCGCCACACTCTATTGCCATATGTGTTTCTCTAAAAGGGTACGTGCCGGATCGGCTGCCGGAGGGCGAGAGGGCCGCCTACTACCTGATCGACTGTCAGTCGCTGGCCAACGCCCGCGACCTCTTCGTCGACAGCTACGGCAAGTGGGGCAAAAGCCTCAATACCGTCCGCTTCTTCGACCACCAACTCAGGGGATGCACTTCCGGTGAGAGAGAGAGATGGATGCAAGAAAGGAAACCAACAGTGAAACCGACGCAGAGGGGGCCCCGGGCATACCTGTAACCGGGACTGGCGGTGGGGGGGACTAAATGGCCGAATTCGGGGGGGGGGGGTCCCGGGAGCAAAAAGGGGGGGGGTAGCCAACCAAGCGGGATGGCCTTGGCCAGGAGGGCTGACAACCCCACCCCCCAAACGTAGGCTCAGGGGTGGTTTCGGGGGGTACACCCCCCCCCCCCTGGCCGAGGCCGTCCCGCTTTTTTGCGGGAGCAACCCCCCTGGCCATCGCCATCCTTGGCAATTTCCGGGAAACCCTCTCTCATTATTGAAAAATTGGGTGAATAAGCGTGTTTTTGTGTCCTTTTTCATTGTAGTGTGACCCAAAAACGCTTAAGAAGTGCTATTTAGGCGTTGTTTTGGCACATTTTGGACCAAAAAGCACCGATTTGCGCGATATTTTGGTGCGAAATCTTCCACTTCGACAACCCCTCCTCCAAAATTTCCGATCCCGGACATTTTACCCGGGATGGCTCTAGACCCCCCCCCCCCCGGGATGGCTCGAGACCCCCCCCCCCTCGAAAACCCCAGAGACCCCCCTGGCTTTTGGACCAATCTACACGTATGCCACCCCCACCCCTACCCCCCACTGAGCCCATCTATGTCCCCCCCCCCTAGTTACAGGTATGCCCCTGGGGCTGGGGGTTCTTGTTTGGAAGAGGGGGAGTAACCGTAAGTAAGGCTTTTGGGACTTGAAAGAAAATCATGGACGTGAAAAGAGCCGAAATGCACATCTGGGGGGAGTCGCTACTATGTACAAGCAATTTAAACCGAAAAGTGCAAAAAAAAACAGCGCCGTGGGCAACATTTTGCCGTTTTTGCAAGAATTGGTTTGCGTTCCAGAACATGGTGTATGTTCGGTAGACATTCTATCCCCCCCCATGTCCGCGTCGAATCGAATGAGATCCCAAACTGTCACCACGTGTCTTTGATGAATTTCATTTCATTCCAATCGAACCGTACGTGACGCAGCGAAGTCCAGTTTTGGGTTGTTTTGCGTATGGAAATTGGAAAAAAAAAATTGTGTTCGAGGCGGCAACAAGCGCCGCGTGGCCGAGGACGCGGTGTGGCGTTGGCGCGTCAACGCGTACAAGTACTCTCATCCGGACGTCGCGGACAAAGGATTTCAGAAGAGAATTTTCGTCGCCGCCGAGTGCGCCGACGATGGCACGGTCGTGGAGAGGAGGGCGCTCGTCTCCTACTGGTGCGGCTGCCGACGCGCGCAAGCACGCACCTACACGCGCGCACCTGCACGCACGCACGCACCAGCATGTACGCACCGGCACGCACGCACCTGCACGCACGCACCGGCACGCACACACAGGCACGCACACACCGGAGCGCCCAACCGTCTTCCAGGTACTCCTGCTCCACTCCACTCTCGCAGTTCCGTCCTTCGGCGCACAGGAACAGTCGGCGCGCTGCCGGCCGACCGTTCTACTGGACGCGGCCTTCCGTTCTGGACGGCATTCGGGCTAGGGCCGCGGACATGCGGCCGCGACACAACGCCCAGGCGGCGCTCGAGGCGGCCGGCGGCCCACAGCACCTCGCCAGTCCCATCTTCGCCGCTCGCGACAGCGCCCAGGTCGTCAACGTCGGCAGACGGCTCAGGAGGAGACGCGAGAAGAGGGGCGCGCCGACGCGCTCGGACGCAGGTCCCCCCCCCCCCCTGCGGGTTGGTGCGGTCAGTCCCCCCACCCCAACACAATGCTCCCTTCCAGAGCCGGCGCCGGATCTGGACGCCGTCGAGACGACGACCACGACGACTGCCGGCGCGCCTGACGACGACGTCGAACAGCCTCTCGACGACGACGTCGACGTCGACCTTCGTGCGCCAGGGAGCGACGTCCTCCTGGAGGAGGACGTCGGCTTCGGCTCCTACGTCAGCCCGACGCCGGCTCCGCAGCACCCGCTCCACACCGGTTCGTGCGCCTCGACGCGCGTCGGCGCCAGCACGCACGTCCCTCCCTGTCGACAGTCGACGGCCTCGACGCGCCGACGGAGCTGGAGACGCTGCGCCGGGAGAAGCTCCAGCTCGAGATCGCCGCCCTCCAGGACTGGCGCGCCCTCATGGCTGAGCAGCGAGCTCTGGTCGCCAGGAAGCTGGAACGACTCGACCGGTTAGAAGGGGTTACCGCCCAACCGGACGGCTGCACGCCCGCGAATACGACCACCCAAGTCGGCCGCTGGACCGTCCGCGCCCCCCTGCGGTAGTACCCCCCCCCCCCCCTCCAACAGAGGGGTCCGACCCTGTCCTCCCCCCCCCCAGATTCGGAGCAATTCACTGATCTTGCCTATCTGTGTTGCTGGTATTATGGTTTGTTTCGAACCTTTCTCCACACTCACGATCCAATTCTAAAATTCTTACTGCAAACATGATTTTTTTTGTGGGGGGGGGGGGCAGGGTCCTGTTGGCCAGTGTCCAGGTCTGGCTCGATCCTTTCTGCTTTTTTTTTATCTCTGCGTGACATTTTCGTAGTTTGCATTCGCTCTTCTGTTGGCACTGCGAATGTTGTGTTTCTTTGTACTGATAAACGTAGCGTTTTGACTGCGTTCCATTGTGTGCCGCTGCCGCCTTTATCAGGCGCGTGTCAGGTCACGTGAGGCCGCGAAATTCCATCGCCGTCTGATGACAATGCGCGCACGCGCGACCTTAACCAAACCGCCTAAAGCGCCTTATCTTTCGTATACGCAATGCGGCGCAGGTTCAATGTGCTCTGCTAACACAGTCGACAGCGGGCAATAACGACGACAAAGAATTTGAAGAAAAAAGAAAAATATGGAAAGGGATAAAGTGACCTTTGCGCCGCCCACATTCAACAATGGTGAGTTGTAGAACAGGCATACTCCTGCTTCATAATTTCTTCGGTAATTGTTTGACTGAATAAGCGAAGAATTTAGCGATTTACATGTGATTGTAATTCAGACGTTTTTTTCTGTTTGTCTCTGTACAAAAGCCGCTCTACCGCCTTTGGATTGGCAACGAGAAGTCAAAATGATTTTTCAAATAAATTTCAATTTTTTATCCAGGCAAATACGGCAACCCAAGCTGCTTTACTGAGTGGCGCTGGCCGCCCAGCTTCCGCGACGGCATGCGATGGATGTGCTCCAAAAACCACGAAAATTGCCCGCCCAAAAAGGTGTCCTTTTCGTAGACACAGTAACTTTTATGATAGCCGTCCCACCTCCCTCCCCCCCCCCCCACTTAGGGGTGGGGGCGGTCACACCTAAGCCCCCTCCCCCATTGGGCCTGACCAGGTTACAGGTTTTATGGCAGGTACCCTGTGGGGTGGTGGGGGGAGGGGGAATTGAATAGCATCTGAGCTGCTCAGTTGACTTGAGAAGTGCACCACAAAGTGGATAAAAATGCTTGAATTTCTTTTTGATACACATTTCAAGGATGCAAAATTCGTCGATAAGGTTTGCAATTAGGCTTGGGCGAGTTACGGGCATGCGAGCTCTCTGTCGATCCAACTGTTTACAAAGAGCGAAAATTCGCAAAAAATCAAAGATTACAGCAATAATTCGACTTGACCTCTTTTAGCAGCTGGATGAGACCCTACCAATTAGGGTGCCGGATTTTGGCGAAGAAAACGACATGAGGCTTGTTTTCATCATACTTTAATGCACGCGCACATGTCTGTAACCGGGTCAGCCGAGAGGTGCTTCAAAATCGAGAGGAATTTTGTCAAAATGGGTCTAAATAGCGTTTTGGAAGAAAAATTGTGCTGTTTTGATAAAAAAAAAACTAAACAGGACGCTCGCTTTTATCACTCGCCGCCGCATCGTTTTGAACAGGTCGAACAAAAGAATTCGGGGGGTGGGTGACTTGTGAGGGTCCCCCCCACCCACTTACAGTTACAATTCTCCCGCACGCACGCCCAGAATTCAAACTTTTTGAGTGTTTTAGAGTGACCTGGATGGGTCACGCCTCCTGTCTGGTGCAGATGTTCGGCAAGAACTTCCTCACGGACCCCATTTGGTCCCAAAGAGCGGGACCCATCATCCCATTCATGACCCCCACCAGATACAGGGACCCCCCTGTGGCGCTGGAACAGCTGCCCAACATTGATGTCGTCTTGATCTCGCACAATCACTTTGACCATCTCGACAGACACACGGTGCAACGCCTCGAGGCACTATACGCGCCTGGTGGGCTTGGAAATGCTTTTTTTATTTTTACTTTTTTCTCTGGCAATGGTGCGTGGACAATAGGCGTGTTCCCGCCATACATGTAACCGGGTTTTTGAAGTGGGGGGGGGGAGGGTCGGAGACCATTCTGGGGAGGGGGGGGGGTGGGGGAGGGAGTACGCAGATTTGAAGAGGGAGGGGGCCTCAGAAGGGAAAATGTACATTGCGGATTAAATTGCGAAATGTTTGCGTTCATATTCAGCCTGGTTCGTCCCTCTGGGCCTCAAGAGTTGGTTCGAGGCGGAGGGAGTGAAGGACGTCACCGAGTTGACCTGGGGTCAGGAGGTTGACTCGGACGAATTCACTGTGGGCTGCGTGCCGGCGCAGCACTGGAGCAAGCGCGCCCTCAACGATGACTTTGCGGTGCGTTCTCTGGGCGCTGGATGGGACAATTAAGGAGAACTTTTTCTCTGTCTGTCGTTGTTGTTGTTGTAATTGCCCCGAAGGGAGCAGGGGCAGTGTCGGATCTTCTTCCCTGGGACGTCTTGCCGGAAGAGCAGGCTCCTCTGGGCGTGTCCACAGGGACTGCCCGCGAGAGTGGGACGTTGGTCAGTGGGGTTGGTGTGGCCCAGCGTGATCCCAGCTCCAGGCTGCGGGAACCGGCGAAGGCAGGCACTGGGCCTGGCCACGGTCCTTGTCGGAGGGCCCCTCCCACTTGGCACCCCATCTGTCTGTCGGTGGAATTTCTCGGCGTTCTTCCGAATGTCTTTGGCAGCGGCCCTCCTGGCTGATGACATGCCTCTAGACGGGGAAGGCCTCATGCCTCATGGGGATGGCTATGCTACCGTAAACCTTAAATTGCCCCCCCCCTATGTTTACACCCTGCTACTTCTGAAATGAAACAATTAGCTTCCAGGGCGCTAATTATGGGGTTTACGGTGTGTGTGGGTCATTGACGGCCTCCTAGTCGCCCATAATCCAACAAAAACATTTCGATGGCTTCTTGGTGTTTTCTGGTTGAAGATAGGCTGTTTAGTGTTTACACGTCCAGCCTGAGTCATTCATGACCTACTTCGTGTGTCTTGCTTAGTTTGGTGACGTGACAACTTAATGGTTTTTGCGAGAAGCATTTCCACAGTCAATAATCCTGGAGTTCAGACGCTTTGGTGCGGCTGGGTGGTGCGCCGCGGCGGCAAGCGGTTTTACTTCGCCGGCGACACGGGTTTCTGCAAAGAGGCATTCGAAAAGATCGGTGCCAAATACGGCCCAGTCGATTTGTCGCTGATTCCCATCGGAGCGTACGCGCCCAGGTTTGAAGGCTGGATGCGTGTCGGTGCGTGCGTGCGTGCGTGCGTGTCAGTGCGTGCGTGTCAGTGCGTGCGTGCGTGCGTGGGTGTCAGTGCGTGCGTGTCAGTGCGTGCGTGCGTGTCAGTGCGTGCGTGCGTGCGTGTCAGTGCGTCCGTGTCAATGCGTGCGTGCGTGTCAGTGCGTGCGTGCGTGTCAGTGCGTGCGTGCGTGTCGGTGCGTGCGTGCGTGCGTGTCGGTGCGTGCGTGCATGTCGGTGCGTGCGTGCGTGTCGGTGCGTGCGTGCGTGTCAGTGCGTGCGTGCGTGCGAGTCGGTGCGTGCGTGCGAGTCGGTGCGTGCGTGTCGGTGCGTGCGCGCGCGTCGGTGCGTGCGTGCGTGTCAGTGCGTGCGTGCGTGCGAGTCGGTGCGTGCGTGCGAGTCGGTGCGTGCGCGCGCGTCGGTGCGTGCGTGCGTGTCAGTGCGTGCGAGTCGGTGCGTGCGTGCATGCGTGCGTGCGTGTCGGTGCGTGCGTGCGTGCGTGCCGTTTCAGATGGTTCATGCACCCTCAGCACATCGGCCCCGAAGAGGCGGTGGAGGTGCACAAGTTGGTGAAGTCGAAGAAATCGATCGGCATTCACTGGGGCACCTTCCATATGGGCTCAAAGGAGGTGACGTCGTGTTCGCTTCAGTGTTTTGGGATCATTATAGACACCGAAATAGCGCCATGCATACACACCGAATTTAGACCTTATTTTGGCGACAATTTTCCATCCCCCCCCCCACAAAGGGTCGCCATCGCCCCCACTCGGCCCGAACCCTACTGTATTATCGACATACCTGTAACCGGGGTAGAGCGAAGGGGGGGGGGGGAGATTTTGAGGGGGGGGGGGGCTGGAGCAAAGAGTGTGGGTAGCTGGCCATGTTTTTTCTTATACTGGTACTTATTGGTCAGAAATGGGTATAAATAGGGTCTAAACGCGTTTTTTAGCTGATTTATCATCATATAACACCGAAAAGCACTGAAATACACCAACATTTACTCAGTTTTATCGTTTTGGACAGGGTGAAAATCCCTTGGGAAAATTCTGGGGGGGGGGGGGTAGGTTTGGCCGGAGGTTGGGTGGGTGTTGGTAAAACAGTGGGGGAGGGTTAAACCCACCCCCCCCCCCCCCCAGTTACAGGTATGATTATGGGTGCGGCAGGAGTAGTCATGCATATTATTATTCAGAGTGATAGGTTTGTGGCTAGTTCTGATATAGCTGTGTCCCGTACGGACGCGCGCGCGCGCGCACGCACGCAGCACACACATGGTCAATTTCAGTTCTACTTGGAGCCAAAGACGTTGTTGCAAGAGAGCGTTGAGAAGGCGGGCCTTGCAGCGCACGAATTTCTCACCCTTCACCATGGCCTAACTATCGTGATTGACTAATTAATTTAAAAAAAAAATATTATTGACTGTTGCCTTTATTTGGCGCTTCCGTCCGCAATTCGCTTTAGGCATTACATAGGTACTCAAAAGCCCTTGTGGAGTCATTCATACCCCGTACTCATCATATGGCCTAAGGTTTGCTGCTAGTCTATGCATCTGTTTTCCTCATTTTGTTGTCTCCGTATGAAAATTCTCGCTGTTTCGTCGATTGCGATGCCGTCTAGCTCCTCTAGCACGGACGGACGAGGCTGTTGTTGTTGGGTGTTGGATTAGGGGCAACGCTAGGAGGTCATCAATGGTCCATATAGCACACCCATCTCCATGACGCCTCCTGTACAGAGCCGCATAATTAGCCAAATACAGTCGGAAGATGTAATCTGGGGCAGCGACAGCACGAGGAAATCCAATATGAGAGCGTGGTGCGCGCTTCACCGTAAAAAAAGATCACCGAATCCCAGTTTTGTTCATGATGACCCCGCTCCCCATCCGAAGGGCCATTTACCCCGCCCCCCCCCCCCCCCCCCCGACCAGACCCGGTTACAGACATGATTCTGGGAAGTTCATAGGTTCTGCATTTCAAAAATCAATCAGCAATACATTTTTTTTTTTTTAGTTACTTCGTTCAGTTACGTATTGCTTAACTCAATTTTTGAAATGCAGAACCTATGAACTTCCCAGAATAGTGTCTGTTAACGGTATCTAGTGGGGGGGGGGGGGGGCGGGGTAAATGGCCCTTCGGATGGGGAGCAGGGTTCGTCATGAACAAAACTGGGATTCGGTGATCTTTTTTTTACGGTGAAGCGCGCACCACGCTCATTATTGGATTTCCTCGTGCTGTCGCTGCCCAGATTACATCTCCGACTGTATTTGGCTAATTATGCGGCTCTGTACAGGAGGCGTATGCGGAGTGGGTGTGCTATATGGACCATTGATGACCTCCTAGCGTTGCCCTTAATCCAACACCCAACAACAACAGCCTCGTCCGTCCGTGCTAGAGGAGCTAGACGGCATCGCAATCGACGAAACAGCGACGGAGACAACAAAATGAGGAAAACAGATGCATAGACTCAGCAGCAAACCTTAGGCCATATGATGAGTACGGGGTATGAATGACTCCACAAGGGCTTTTGAGTACCTATGTAATGCCTAAAGCAAATTGCGGACGGAAGCGCCAAATAAAGGCAACAGTCAATAATATTTTTTTAAATTAATTAGTCAATCACGATAGTTAGGCCATGGTGAAGGGTGAGAAATTCGTGCGCTGCAAGGCCCGCCTTCTCAACGCTCTCTTGCAACAACGTCTTTGGCTCCAAGTAAAACTGAACGCGACCATGTGTGTGCTGCGTGCGTGCGCGCGCGCGCGTGCCGTACGGGACACAGCTATATCAAAGCTAGCCACAAACCTATCACTCTGAATAATAATATGCATGACTACTCCTGCCGCACCCATAATCATACC